>JASCZW010008027.1:0-56327 GCA_034211315.2 Aedes japonicus
CAAATGAGTCTACGTGGTTTCTGCACAGGCCCTAAGTGGGACACCCTTACGCTGAACTGGCCGACTCGACGTTCCGCAAGGGCTCAGTAGGGATTCTTTGTCTTGAAACTAAGAGTTTAGTTTTTAATATCTAATATCTATAAATTTAAAAATCTAAAAATCTAAAAATTTTAAAATCTAAAAACCTAAAAATCTAAAAATCTAAAAATCTAATCTAAAAATCTAAAAATCTAAAAATCTAAAAATCTAAAATCTAAAAATGTAAATATCTATAAATCTAAAAATCTAAAAATCTAAAAATCTAAAAATCTAAAAATCTAAAAATCTAAAAATCTAAAAATCTAAAAATCTAAAAATCTAAAAATCTAAAAATCTAAAAATCTTAAAATCTAAAAATCTAAAAATCCAAAAATCCAAAAATCTTAACATCTAAAAATCTAAAAATCTAAAAATCTAAAAATCTAATCTAAAAATCTAAAAATCTAAAAATCTAAAAATCTAAAAAAAAACTAAAAATCTAAAAATTTAAAAATCTAAATATCTTAAAATAAAAAAATCTAAAAATCTAAAAAACTAAAAATCTTAAAATCTTAAAATCTAAAAATCTAAAAATCTAAAAATCTTAAAATCTAAAAATCTAAAAATCTAAAAATCTAAAAATCTAAAAATCTAAAAATCTAAAAATCTAAAAATCTAAAAATCTAAAAATCTAAAAATCTAAAAATCTAAAAATCTCAAAATCTCAAAATCTCAAAATCTCAAAATCTCAAAATCTCAAAATCTCAAAATCTCAAAATCTCAAAATCTCAAAATCTCAAAATCTCAAAATCTCAAAATCTCAAAATCTCAAAATCTCAAAATCTCAAAATCTCAAAATCTCAAAATCTCAAAATCTCAAAATCTCAAAATCTCAAAATCTAAAAATCAGAAAAATCTAAAAAATCGAAAAATCTTAAAATCTAAAAATCTTAAAATCTAAAAATCTAAAAATCTAAAAATCTAAAAATCCAAAAATCTAAAAATCTAAAATTCTAAAAATCTAAAAATCTAAAAATCTGAAAATCTAAAAATATAAAAATCTTTAAGTCTTAAAATCTCAAAATCTCAAAATCTAAAAATCTAAATATCTAAGATTTTTTTTTTTTTTATTATAGAGATTTTAAGCCGAAGGCTGGTTTGTCTCTTTAAAAATCTAAGAATCTTTAATCTAACATCTGAAATCTAAAAAATTCAGAAATCTAAATATCTAAAAATCTCTAAAAATCTAAAAATCCAAATATTCAAAAATCTAAAAATCTAAAAATCTAAAAATCTTAAAATCTTAAAATCCAAAAATATAAAAAAAAATTAAATCTATGAATCTATGAATTTAAAAATCTAAAAATTTAGAAATCGTAAAGTCAATATATCTAAAAATCAGAATATCTAAATATCTTTATATCTTAATATCTAAAAATCTAAAAATCTACAAATCTTTTATCTAAATATCTTAAAATCTGTAAATCTAAATATCTTAAAATCTGAAAATCGATCTGAAAACCCCATCTTAAAACTAAAAAATGGAAAAATTTAAAAATCTTACAATCTAAACATCTAAAAATCATAAAATCTTAATATAAAAGAATCCAAAAATCTAAAAATCGAAAAATATTAAAATCTAAAAATCTATCGAAAAATCTTAAAACCTTAAAATCTAAAAATTTAAAAATAAACAAATCTAAAAATCCAAAAATCTTTTAATTCAAAAATCTCAAAATCAAAGAATCTCAAAATCTAAAAATCCCGAAATCTATAAATCTAAAATTTAACAATATTAAAATCTTAAAATCTCATTATTCAAATGTCTAAAAATATTAAAAATTCTGAGATTATGATACTCAGCCTAAACATTCTTCTGTTTACACTCTGTTATCCTCTTCTGGCAAAATTTGAGTGCAATCGGTATAAAAAAAAAGCTTGACAATAATAGAAGAAAACCCACCAAAGCCGTCATTTCCTCTATCTATATATCTGATAATAAAAATAAACAAATATCTAAAAACAAGATTAAAAAATTGAAGAAACTTAAAGTATCAAAACTTTAATAAATAATCAATAAAAAATCCAAATTGCTATTGAAATCATATATTCAGAAGCTCAAAAATCCAAAGATAAATCAAATATAAAAAAATTCAAATTAAGAACAGTGAAATATACCGAAATATCAACAGTACTACAATCACGTATCCACTATGCACTGATTTACCGGTTAACACAGTGGTTAGCCAAGTTATTTGATTCGGATTTTTTTATGTTCGAATAAAAAAAAAAGTTTTTCAGATGATAACTTTTTTTTTAAAGGATAAATCCAATTTTCAAACATTCGCCAGAGGCTTTTGGCGTGAAGCCAACAAACTAGTTCTTAACAAACGTGGTAGGATACTGACTAAAGGGCGATACGGTCAAAATTCGGTCAATATCAACTTGACGTATTTCTTTCAATTTTGTATTTAAAAAACCTGAACACCCCTCATTTTGAAGGTGTGTGTGTGTAGAATGTTGCTCCTATTTTGATTTTGGAATTCACTCTTCAGTTGTCAAAATGCCGTCTAAGCAAGAAGAGCAGCGTATCAAAATTTTGCTCGCGCATCGCGAAAATCCAAGCTACTCGCACGCAAAGTTGGCAAAATCGCTAAAAGTTGCCAAATCAACCGTTACAAATGTCGCTGAGACGACAAAGAGAGTTGCCGGTAGTTTCAAGCGAAACCCTAACCTATCTCTCCGAGATGCCGCAAATAAGCTGGGTGTATCGTCTACAACCGTGCATCGAGCCAAAAAACGAGCCGGACCATCGACTTACAAGAAGGTAGTGACTCCAAATCGCGATGATAAACAAAATACGACGGCCAAAGCGCGATCCCGGAGGCTGTACACGACGATGCTGACAAAGTTTGACTGCTTGGTAATGGACGACGAAACCTACGTCAAAGCCGACTACAAGCAGCTTCCGGGACAGGAGTTTTATACGGCAAAAGGAAGGAAAGGTAGCAGATATTTTCAAGCACACAAAACTGTCAAATTTCGCAAAGAAATATCTGGTTCGGCAAGCCATCTGTACCTGTGGCTTGAAAAGCAGCATTTTCATAGCTTCCGGGACTGTCAACCAAGAAATTTACGTGAAAGAGTGTTTGAATAAACGTCTGCTGCCTTTCCTGAAGAAACACGGTTGTTCCGTACTGTTTTGGCCGGATTTGGCATCTTGCCATTATGGTAAAAGGCCATGGAGTGGTACGCCGCCAACAACGTGCAGGTGGTTCCCAAGGACAAGAACCCTCCCAACACGCTGAGCTCCGCCCAATTGAGAAATACTGGGCTATTGTCAAGCGGAACCTAAAGAAGACCAAAAAAACTGCTAAGGACGAGCAGCAGTTCAAGGCAAACTGGCTTTCTGCGGCGAAGAAGGTGGACAAGGTGGCTGTACAAAATCTGATGGCAGGGGTCAAGCGTAAGGCCCGGCAATTCGGATTTGGAAAAGCGGAAGCCTAACTGAATATTTTTCCTGAATTTTATACTAATTGAACTTGAAAAAGAAATTTAATTTGATTTTTTAAATAAACGATTTCACCGATTCACACGCGTTTTTCCTTGACCAAATATTGACCGTATCACCCTTTAGGAGCTCGAGTTATTTGGACCACCAATACGCATTGGGTCGGAATGACGAAAAGTAATTTTTTTTTCTCGTTTGAATACTACTACTTTTGTGATCCTAACATTTGCTCTAAAGCCCAATCGGTTGCCAGTCGGGGACAGAACAACAGTAAAAGTTATGAGCTATTGAAGTAAATCTTAAAACTCTGAATTTTTCCAAAGTACTACTAAACGCATCATTTCAGTATATCCCTGAATTAGTCCTAGATTCCTAGAAGTATAGAAAGAAAAGACCCACAATTCAGGGCTCAATCTGGAAAGTTTAGAAGTAGACTTCCCAGAGCTTCGGGAAGATGATTCCCGAGGAAGAGACTTCCTCGAAAAAAAAAACTTCTCCGATGGTCAGGTAGAAACTTCTCAGAAGTATTGGAAGCAAGCAGAACCTTCAAAAAATCAGGACCGAACATACCCGAAGTTCAAGATCATACTTACCAGAATTTCAGGACAGAACTTCCCCAAGAATCAGGAGAGGACCTATCAGAGCTTCAGAAAAGAGGACTTCTTTGATGTTTGGAACTTTACAGAGGTTTCGGAGTTCTTTCCCTGACATTCAAGATTGAATTTCCCAGAAGTTCAGAAAAAAACTTACCCAAATTTCAGACGAGAACTTACCAGGAAGGGCACTATTTATAATTTCGCGAAAAATTCTTCGGGAAGTGCTAGGCAGCGTTTCCAAAGCTCAGAGGAGAACATTTCAAAATTTCGGAAGTAGGATTTCTCACAATTCTTTAGAGAGAAAAGAATGAAACTTTCCAGGAGCATTAGTGGTACTTCCATCTAATTTAAGCACCAATTTTCCAAAAGTTCCGGAACAAACTTCCTCAAAGTTCTTGAGAAAACTTCCCCAAATGTTCAGAAGTCCAGGATGAAAATTCAAGAACAAATTTTAGGGAAATTGCCTAGAAATTTTGGAGACGGCCTTCCCAAAGCTTCAATAAAAATTTCCCCGCATTTCAGGGTGGGAGCAATCAGAAGTTTTGAACGAATAAGCTCAGGAAAATCATATCCGAATTTCAGAAAAAAAAAAAACTAACCAGAGCCCTACCTGTGGGATCAAGTAGTATTTCAAAAAATTCAGTAAAGAACTCCTCAAAAGTTTACAAGAGGACTTCTTAGAAGTTTCGAATAGACCAAAAGTTTAGTTGGAACTACCCAGAAGTGCTAAAGAGCTTCTCTAAAGTTTCGAATCGAACATCCCATCATATCAGAACGAGAACTTCTTGAAATTCAGGAAATCGCAGAAGTTCAGGTAGATAATTTTGATAAAATCAGGAAGTAACTCTCCAAAAGTGTAAAGGGAACTTTCTACTAGTTCAAGCAGTTTCTCAGAAATTCAGGAACAAACTTCCCCGAAGTTCAGGAGAATGCTCCCCTGAAGTTCAGAAGAGAACATCTCGGAAGTTCTGAAAAGAACTTCTCAGAGGTTCAGGAAGAAACTTCTAACAACTATAAGAAGATTTTCCAAAAATTTCTGGAGAGTACTTTCCCAAAGTTTTGCAGAAATTTTCCTCGTAGTTCAGGATGGGACTCATCAGAAGTTTAGTAAGTAACTATGTTCAGGAAAAATCTTATCAAATGTTTCTGGAAGGTAAGGTTGGGTTCTTAAATGTGAATTTCGAAGGAGTGACTGCCAAGAAGTTCATGAGGAATTTTGTCTGAGGTTCAGGAGGACACTTCCCAGAATTTACGCACAGAGCCTTGCAGAAGATCACGAGAGAGCTTCTCTGAAATTCAATAGATAATCACAGACTATCTGAAGAATCTGTCTATACAAAAATAATTCATATGGCTATAATTATATTATATCACTCATGACACCATATAAAAAAATAACGTAAAACACATCTATCCTACACGGTGTTCAATAAGTTCGGATACACTTTCAAAATTTGTTAAAAAATGAAAACATGTTTTTTATTTTTGGATTTATGTTATTGAAAGCTATGTTTACAAGGAACGTTTACAACATTTCTCTTGGAATGACCCCCCTTTGTACTCCTTAACGAGCTTCAAACGTTTCTCGAACGCGTCGCAGGCGGCACGCACGGACTGCATGGGCATTTCGTCCCAGATTTTGAGAATTACCGTCTTGAAATGATCCAAAGTGCTGACCTTGTATTCGTTCAGCTTCGCCATCATATAGGACCAAACAAAAAAGTCGAGAGGATTCAAGTCCGGGGAGCTGGGAGGCCACAAAGTTTTGTCCAGAAAGTCGGTTAAATTGTCCCGACACCAGGCTTGAACCACATTTGCCGTATGGGCTGGTGCACCGTCCTGCTGGAACACGTAGTGCTCATCGCCGTAGAGGCTTCGGAGACTGGGGGCAACAACCTTTTCCAAAACCTCAGTTTTGTAGTACGCCGCGTTGATTTTGACGTTTTTTTCAATAAACACCAAGGGTAGCTTACCACGTTTGCATACTGCCCCCAAACCATCACCGACGCGGCACTTTGGAACCGAGGGATGTTTATATTGGATTCAGGAATGCTGTCCCTCGATGGCGCCCACACCCGGTCATTTTGCACATTGTGCGGCTGCTGCAGCACGAACAGTTTCTCGTCCGAAAAAACAAACTCCTGACCAGCGTGCCGAGAGAGGATCCTCTTTTTCTGGTAGCCTCCGAAACGCCATGGACCTTTGTAAGGCCTGAAACCAAGGTCCTTGGTGAGTATGGTGTGAGCGGTTCCAATGGAAACGTTGAGATCTGCAGCCGTTTCCGGATTGAGCGGTTCTTTTTGCGCCGAATTCGCTCCCTCACGATCTTGATGACCCGTGGCGTCCTCGCTGAACGCGGCCGACCGGATCTCGCACGGTCATTGGTCGAGGACGTCTCCCGGTATCGCCTGATGGTCGTGTAGACAAAGTTCCGCTTGACCCCATGCGATTTCAGCAGCCGGAATATATCGCCGGGTCGCTCACCGTTCAAAAAACGCTTAATTACGAAGTCCCGATACTCTTTCATCGCGCGTAACAAACGAACAACAACTAACAGAATGTCAACACCGCGCACATTCGGTAGCGTATGAATGAAGCTAAAGCTGACACCAATACCAATGCAGAATATGTACATAGCGCATACCTACGCAATGATGAAAACTTGTATTCGAACTTATTGAACACCGTGTACTGTTCACATCTTACTATGAGGACATACACTCATCCTAGAATAAAAATTCCTAACTTTCCATCTCACCTCGTTTGGAAGATTTGATCAGTAAGAAAATTTCCCCGAAGTTTTGCTGAGAAGTATAAAAAAAATTCAAGAAGTGTATCAATATCCACGAATTTTTCGAGAATGCTTCCAAAGTTCAGAGAATCTATATGTCTATCTATCTATTTATATAAAAATGGATTTCTGTCTGTCTGTCTGTCTGAACTTAATAGACTCGAAAACTACTGAACCGATCCGCGTGAAATTTTGTATGCAGTCTTAAGGTAGTAAGAGACCCCTCCCTTCTCTGAAAAGGGGGGCTCCTATACAAATGAAACACAATATTCTGCATAACTCGAGAACTAATCAAGAAAATGGAACCAAATTTGGCATGTGGAGGTTTTTGAAGATAAATACTGTTTCAATACTGATTTGAGACCCCTCCCCTTTCTGAAGAGGGGGGGGGGGTTTCCTATACAAATGAAACACAAATTTATACATAACTCGAGAACTAATCAAGCAAATGGAACCAAATTTGGCATATGGAGGTTTTTGAAGGAGAGAAATGTTTCTATGATGATTTGAGACCCCTCCGCGTTCTGAAAGTGGAGGGGAGGATCTCCCATACAAATGAAACACAAATTTTTGTATAAGTCGAGAACTAATAGAGCAAATGGTATCAAATTTGGCCTGTGGATTTTTTTGAAGGAGAGACATATTCTATAGTGGTTTAAGACCTCTCCGCATAGAAATAAAACGCAAATTTCTGCATAACTCGAGAACTAATTAAGTAAATGGAACCAAATTTGACAGATGAAGGTTTTTGAAGGAGACAAATGTTTCTATGGTGGTTTGAGACCCTTCTGCCCTATGGAAGGGGGGTTCCAATACAAATAAAACACAATTTATTGCATAACTCGAGAACGAATCAAGCAAATGGAACCAAATTTGGCATATGGAGGTTTTTGAAGGAGAAAAATGTTTCTACGGTGATTTGAGACTCTTACGTATTCTGAAGGAGAGGCAGGGGAGGGGGGCTCTCAAACAAATAAAACAATTTTTTTTACATAACTCGAAAACTTATAAAGCAAATGGAATCAAATTTGGCATGTGGATTTTTTTGAAGGATATGCATATTTCTATGGTAGTTTGAGGCCCCTCTGCCCTCTGAACGGGGGGGGGGGACTCCCATACAAATGAAATGCAAATTTTTGCATAATTCAAGAACTATTCAAGTAAATGAAACCACATTTGGCTTGTGGGGGCTATTGGACGCAGGATTTTTATATATATTAAATGAATTTCTGTCTGACTGTCTGTCTGATCGACCGGAGTGAAAATATGTATGGAGGGATTTTTGGGGCTGGGGAAGGTTCTAATGATTGTTTGAGACCGCTTTCCCCTTCTGGAAGGGGAGAGGGCTCACATACAAAACTAATAATTATCCAGTTAACTAAGCCACAAACTGTGTATTGTCTGGGTAAAAAGAATGTTCTGATAGAAGTTTGAACCCCTTCTTAGTAAAAAAAACACATTTAAATAAAAAGCGTCAGTTCTGTGTTATATTCGTGCATTTAGTTGCAGGCGTAGCAACGCTCGCACCGGTATAAGCTAGTATATATATATATATAAACAAATTTCTGTATGTCTGTCTGTCTGTATGAACCTTATAGACTCGAAAACTTCTGAACCGATCAGGGTGAAATTTTATACGAGGGGGTTTTTGGAGCAGGGAAGGTTCTTATGATAGTAAAAGACCGCTCCCTTTCCTGAAAGGGGGGTCTCCCATACAAATGAAACACAAATGTTTAAATCGAAAATGACAGCCCCTCAACTTAATTCACAAAAGCAATCCTTTTCAGTGTCATTGTTTTGAATTCAACTTTGTTATTTATTTAACGGAAAATTGACTGTTTTATTAATTGAAATTCAGTGGTTATTGTTGGACCAATAAAAGTCTGTTGAATTTATCAAATGAAAACTAAATTTTGATTTTAAAGTACAAAACTGGACCTTACAGGGTTTTTTTTTAAACTGTGTCGTCTGTGCTTCAAGCTTCAGTGCCACTTTAAAAATATGAAACAATAGTGTAAAGTTGCATACAATTCAAGAAACACATGCAAAAATGTTTATATACTCACACATATAGCGAAAATGACATAAATCGCTTTCTTATTACGTCTTTTCGTTGAAAAAAGACAAATTTTGTAAAAAAAAAAATTACAGACTTTTAAAGACATTCCCAGACATTTCAAATTTGTATCACAGATATTTGAAAAAAAATATCTGGCATCCCTGGTCGGCGTCGGCGTCGCAGAGATCTACTTGTTATTAGAAACAACTTTGTGGAAAATGTATCTTTCCAGCTAAATTCGCATTCTGGACCACTGTGCACTGGAGGAGGATTTTCATTTCGTTGGGAATTCAGTTTTACCGATTGTCAAGTTGAACAATGGGCTAATAAGCTCCGTAGTGGATGATTGAATTGTTTCGAGGTAAAATTGTGTTCTGATGAACTCAGATATATAGTTTCTGGAATTGGTGGCCAAAGTTTATTCGCTTTAATTAAGACCGCTCCAAACAACTAAAATGAGAAAGAAGCAACATTCAGTTCATCAAATGTGACATGTGATGGGTTCGGCATCGATTGAAAGATATTAAGTCACTCTCGGAATGTCCCGTCGGGGAAGACCCAGGGGGGGGGACAAGCAATGCTACAATGAGTTTCATTCCCCCGGAGCGTATCCCATGGCGCATAATAGTTATCAAACACCGGATATTAACACTGGATATGGGAACTTTTCGATCATGTGCCGTTTGCCTTGCTGCAATGAACCCATGTCGAGTCATTAGGGGGTTGGGATACGAACGTGCCCGGAAGATCCGGTCGGAAAAAAGTTGATATGTAAAACATTTCCAAATGATTGAATCGGAGATGTGAAAATGGTGTGCCTGTCAATGTGGACGGTTCACCTTGCGATACGAACCATAGCCATAACGACGAGCCGATGATGATTCCGACGATGGATTTATTACACGTTGATGGACAGCTTGAAATGACACACCCGAATGGAAGGGAAAGCCCACCTGGCTGGAAGTGGGGTTGGGGGGGAATGCGTGTGTTGATACTGAAACGATGAATCTTTTTCCACGACCATCATCCGGAAAGGGACACCGGAGAGATGTGCTGCAATTGTTATCTATTTTCCAAAATCTCAGAATCTCAGCGAGACAGACAGTGGTGTGACGGTTTGTCGAATTGATTGGCAGAAACAGCAGCAGCATCAGAAGTGAGCAAGTCATCTCAAGCTCTACTTTCTGCGCAGCTTAATGGAAAGTAACTCAGTCAATCGCTGATTTCGAACAAAGTTGAATTATTGACGAGATGAAATCTCTGTCGCTGTCGTTACCGGCACAATCTTTTCCCAAAGATGGGCACCGGAAGATTAGATTCCATCGACCGGTTGTCATCCCCTTCGGCAAAACAGTATCTCTCTCTCTCCCCCACTTTCCTCCGCCAATCAGCTTTCTGAACTAGATTTTAATAGTTTTGCAGTGACCCGAGTCCCATAAATCTCACTCACCTCGCTCTTTGGACCTGTCCGAATGCCTTTTTAGCCCGAATCGAATGACAAGAAAAAGACCCACTCTCCCCAACCGCCCCCCCGCCCCGCCAATTCAAACTCTGTAGGGTTTCATCGAATGAGCGTTGAATGAACTCAGGGGGCAAGGGGAAGGGGGGGTGAATGGCAGGACGAAAACTTGGAAGATTTATGATGTTCCGAGCTCAATCGTTTTATCTCCCGATTCCTATCGCTTCCCATTAATCATAGGTCGAATCGTTTCGTGATTTTTGCTGCCTTTCTTCCACCTGTAGGCTATGAGTCTGTTTCGAGTCCTGGTGGAGAGGAGACTAGGCTGGGGGTTAGAGCAAAAACCTGTTTGATATTTGTCTCGTTTTTTTGCGGCAGGGAAGAGTAGGTATTTAGGACGACCTATTCCTTCTGGAGATATCTTTTCTGGCAGAGTTATGACTTTTAATAGAACGTTGATTAAAAATAGATTATTACCAGCTGGTGGCTGATCTAATAGGGGAAGCGAACGGGTCATTTTCGGGGAAAGGTAAATACGTCGTGGGATTTGTTTGAATTTTATGTCGATGGTTATTGAGGAAAACTTTCAGTGGATCACTGGTGATTCGTGCCGATGTAAGTTTATGTAGCACTCATTAATCTCCTTCGCGATTCTGGCAGGTATGATTAATGATCGGAGCTTGATGCTGTGATTGGAATAAGGGGGAAATCTCATATCTTGAATTAATATCGATTAGCATCCGACATCGATTAGCAGCCCTTCAATTTTGGATACTTTGAGTCCGCCTACGAGGGATCTGAATTTTATTTTGAGTGTTTTGAATAATGTTTATAGCACTCGGATTCAGTATACTTCGCAGTGCTACTTCTCGAAAAATGAGCGATTGAATCAAGAACATTCAAAATATAAAACAAACAAAATATAAACGAGTTCTTGATTGAGCACTACAGTTCATATAGTCATTTCATCTCAATGCGATTCGTTTCTAGATTGCTGATAAGCTGATTTTTTTTAATATCATGTATTATGAAATTTTTCTGCTTGATTATTTTCATAAATTTGGTATAAATTTACTCTAATTTTGACATCTTAGGCGTATGAGCGGATCATCTGAATAATGAAATGATACTCAAATGATACTCGAAATACTCAGCATAAAATAGCATTTCAATATTACAGTGAGTATAACTCTCCTCAAACAATTGACTTCAGGTGCCCTGATGGTCCCTTTTATAAATTAATTATTTGTATACGCAAGAAAATATAGTATAGTTTATAGTTTATACAAAATATATTTGTTATGCACTGATTTGTAATTGAAAGAAAAAATAGGTATAATTTATATTATAACTGAACCCGATGCAGGCGCTGCTACGCTTGCAACTACATGAATGAAAATGTAATACATTAACTAGAACGTTTATGGTTGTTTTTCGGAATGATTATTTTTCTTGACTAAGAAGGGGTTCAAACTTCTATCAGAACATGCTTCTCACCAAAGAAATACACATTTTATGTTTTAGTTACCTGGAAGATTCTTATGTTTAGTTGTAAATTATGTGTCATTTGTATTTAAGCCTCCCCTCCGGAGAGGAAGGGGTCTCAAACCACCAAACAAATTGCCTTCAAAAGCGCCCACATTCAAAATTTATTTCCATTTGCTTGATTAGTTCTCGAGTTATGCAGAAATTTGTGTTTCATTTGTAAAGGAGCCCCCCCTCCTTTCAGAGAAAAAAGAGGTCTCAAAAAATCATTAGAACCTTTCACAGCCTCAAAAACCCTGAATACACATTTTCACACCGATCGGTTCAGAACTTTCCGAGTCTATAAGGGTCAGATAGACAGACAGACAGATATTCATTTCTATATGTATAGAAATCCTGCCTTCAAAAACCCCCATAATCCAAATGTGGTTTCATTTGCTTGATTAGTTCTCGAGTTATGCAGACATTTGTGTTTCATTTGGTTGAGCCCACAGAGAAGGGGGGAGCTTCAAAAGGAGAAGGGGTCTTAAGCACCCAGAAAAACATTTCTTGCCTCCAAAAACCTCCACATACCAAATTTGGTTTCATTTGCTTCATTGGCTCGCGAGTTATGCAAAAAAAAAATATTTCATTTGTCTGGAGTCCCCTCTTTCAGAAGGCGAAGGGTCTCAAATCACCATAGAAATATTTCTCTCTTTCATAAACTCCTACCTGCCAAATTTGGTTCCATATGCTTGATTAGTTCTCCAGTGTGTTTTGATTTTGTTTTGCCCGCATTTCAGACAAAGGATGGGTCTCGATATACATTAGAAACATTTCTTGCCTTTAAAAACCTCCACATGCCAAATGTAGTTCAATCAGTTGATTAGTTCTCAAGTTATTCAGAAATTTCTGTTCTAACGTAGGGCTACGTTTTTCTTTTCTATACCGGGTTAGATTTTTTCACAAAAGGGAGGGGTCTCGAGTCACCATAGAAACATCTCAAATGACAGTTGCTACATTTTTTGACTCCAAAATCCCCACATGCCAAATTTGGTTCCATTTACTTCATTGATTATCGAGTTATGCAGACATTTTAGTTTCATTTGTATGAGAGCCCTCCCCCCTTCTAGAGTAAGGTGGGGTCTCGAACTACTATGGAAACAATTTTTGCCTCCAGAAAACTCCACATGCAAAGTTTGGTTTGCTTTGCTCAATTAGCTCTTGAGTTATTTGATTTCCTTTGCTTGATTAGTTTTCGAGCTATGCACACATTTGTGTTTCATTTGTTTGGGAGTCCCCCTTCCAGAGACAGGAGGGGTCTCGAACTATCATAAGAACCTTCCCTGGCCCCGAAATCGCCTCTACACAAAATTTCACACCAATCGGTTCAGTAGTTTCCGAGCCTATAAGGGTCCTCTCTTAGCTCAGTCGGTAAAGGCAGCTACAAAGCAACACCTACAAAGGCAGCTACAAAGCAACACCATGCAGGAGGTGGCTGGGCTCGATTCCTGGTCTGATCTAGAAATTTTTCGTTAAGAAAAATTTCTCGACTCCCTGGGCATAGGGTATGATTGTACTCTCCACACAATCATACTAATGCAGAATGGTACCTGGCAAGCTCTCAATTAATAATTGTGTAAGTGCATTTAGAACAAAAAGTTGAGAGCAAGTAATGAGCGAATTGTGAAGGCAATACGCTTGACATGCTAAAAGAAGAAAAGGATGAAGAAGAAGCCTATATGGTTCAGACAAAGACATGCAGACAGAATTTCAGTTTATATATATAGATAGATAGTCATGGAAATGCTAAAAAACAAAATAGATAATTTAAAGTATCATAGAGAAAATTTTAATAAAATTTAGATTTTTTACAAAACACATGCATTTAAATACATTCATTATCTTTATACACTTCTAACTATCTTTGTACAATTTTCAAAGATAGCCTTTTGAGTGGTCTTAGTCTTCTATGAAAACAGTTGACATTTTTATAATAGTAGCTAAAGTTCAGAGGTGCAAATTTAAGGTTACTGGTTTAGTTTCTAAAAATTTTAAACAAAATTAAGCCTTCAATGCTATTAGGATAACCCCCACTTCGCTACTGTCATATTGACAACATTGCCATGGCTACGTCAACTAACGTTGCCATGACTGTCTCCTTCCAGGTTGTTAACACACTGTTCTCACGAAGCCATGTATCGATATCTCTCGTTTTAACGGTATTGTCGATTCACGACAAGCCGAAAATAACAAAATAACAAACAACAAAAGAGTCCTGATTTGAATTTTGACAAATAAACCATGTGTGTGCGTAAAAAGGAGCATTATAAACTTTCACAACGTTATTTTCGATACACTCCTTGGCCCTTGTAAACAGAATTTTAGATGTGCTTTTAAGCGAAGAAGACACTTTTGTGCTGTTTCGTTGTTAAATGTTTTGAAAACTTTGAGAAATTATCGCATTTTTGACCAGAATTGGAAGTTAGTAAAGCCTCTCTATAGGGTTTCACAAGTTTGGCAAAATCTGTGCATTCCCGGTCAAGTTTTGGAGGACTTTCCAGATTCAAAATGGGCAGAACGGTAATGATTGGGCAGAATTAACGCTAGTGAATCGATGATTATTTTTTCCTATCTATTTGAAAACAAATAGAGAAGATTCGTTCACTAGTGAGGCATTTTTATTTATGGTAGAGTATGGAGTGAAAAAATGGTTTATAATAAATAGTAGACCAGCGCAATGAAGAAAAACAGCCATTTGAAGGAAAATGCAATAAACTAGCAAATGTACATTGAGGGTGTCAGGCTTGCACATAATTTCAGGTGCACTCAGCTTCGTTTTTGTTTTGCTGGTTGCATATCGAACGGGCAGCTAAGCAACTTAATGAAACGTGTTGCTGCTATTTAATTTCCTTTCTTTTACCCCGAGGGCATGAAATAAATTACGAAACAACATCGAACATTTTCATTTTTACGGCTCGAGACGTTGGTGTTATTTCAGCCAAAGCCATTGGTGAGATCTATCTGATTGTGAATATGTTACAAAAATCAATTTTCAAGTAATATTAACATTTGTAATATAATAATAGCAACATTTGAAATTTCCTAATCTGAGAATGTGATGCAGTGCCCTTATTTGTAAGACTTTTATTAAGAAAAGGCTGGAAATTCTTAAAGTTATAAAACAAATGGAACTGTTTTTTAATGAATGTTTTTTTCGGAAGCACTGTTTTCTGGATTTTTCTTGATCCGCTATTCCGTATCTACCAATCTGAACGATCATAATTTATTTCTTTTGTAATGTTTTCAATATAAATGCTAATACATAGCAAATTGACAAACGCAACCTTTAGAGGTACAACCTAAGAATTGCAAGCAAAATATCTCTTCAATAACAAAACTTGTTATTTCGGATACCTGGGAATACCTGAGAGGTACTATTTTGGTATTATCTTACCTCAATTTAGTGTTCGCATAACATTTTGCCAACAATTTTATGGTATTATCCTCAGGTATTTTACCTCTTAATCTGAGCTCTTAAATACACGGGCCAGTTATCATGTTATTCGTTCCTGCTCAGGTAGGTTTTTCTGTACGCATGCCCTAGCTGACAACAACTCATATAAGTATTGTTTGGATGCATATGAATGTAAGACTTTGCAGCGATTAAACGACTTAGAGTAGTATTGTACAAATGAAAAGGAATTATTAAACATGACTGGTAAAAGTTCTACAATGACTATAGAATTAAACTGGACAACGAAGAAGACAAGTGCATATTAAGGCGGATAGAGTGATAGGTGAAGTAACGAAGGTAAGATGAGGTATGCATCGATAATTTTCAGAGCACATTAGAACTAGACATCAATTAAGTAACTCATAAACAAGGATAGGAAAAATAACAACGATAAGAAAAACTAGATATCAAAAAGACAAAAAGACGAAACGACACCATTCAAAACCGTGAACATGATCATGACCGAGATAAAGAGGAAGCAAGCATGAAAATGTAACACCTTTTGAAGCAGTGCCAAAAGTGTCTCTATGAACGACAGGATCCTTGCACGGTTGGTGAAATGCTTAAAAAGGAGTTAAGTTATATCATACGAACGCACAAGAAACAATATAATAACTTTTTATTTTTGGTTCGAGAAAACTGCTTAGGAAGACTTTCATAGCACGTAAATGACTCATCAATGAACTAAACCATAAAAGGCTGAACACATTAAGAAACACTTCATTAAACATGTAAACGTATTACTGACCAGCAAAATAGCAAAAACACAATTGAAAAAATAGACGAAAGGATTCAAAATTCTCAAACATGGCTCCTCCCGAGTCATTTGCATTCTTCTCGGACAACATGTTCCGTGTACGGTTGGCAAAATGATTCGAAAGGACTTTCGCAACGATATCATCAAAGGCCTGGGGTTGAAATGTCTTCTCTATTCAGAGTCCCGCCAGTAAACCTTCATAAAAAACAAAAGAAAAAAAATATTAAAGTGAATATAACAGTAATATTCGCTATCATATGTATGTGATCTTTTGTTGACTGGGTCCCAAAGTTTTCGATAATCTGGGAGTCCATTTATCAAGCCGGAAAGGCTATTTTGATTACACTGGTCGACAAAATAAAAAAAAGTCGCATGACCCAGACCTCCATGCCAATTTCCAATAAATCGTACTTTTACCTCCGACGATATGCATTTTTCGTCACAAATTAGCATCAAAAATTGAAATTTTTCTATATTTTGAGAACCACTTATAGAATGCAAAGCTCCTAATTTCACGTCTGAAAGAATGAGAGCTCCTCGATAGTGACGTTGAAATTACTACACAAGGGAAGCGGCATGAGCCCTAGTTTCCATATTTTACATGGAATCTGCAGAACTTCCCTGAAGTTCTCCGCAGAACTTTCCTGAAGTTCTCTGCAGAATTTCCCAGAAGGTCTCGAAAGAACTTTCCTGAAGTTCTCTTGAGAACTTCCATGAAGTTCTATGAAGAACTTCCATGAAGTTCTCTTCATAGGTTCCCAGAAGTTCTCTGAATAACTTCCATGATGCTCTATAAAGGACTTACCCGAAGTTTTGAGAAGACTAACTTTTCAGGAGAACGGACCAAAATACTCATATTGAGGTAATCAGCCTCTTTATGTGCACTAGCGGTAAACGTCCAATACATAGTTCACAGGAGACCAGCGCCAAGCAGTGAAATAATTTTGAACTATGAAATCGACCGTCTGGAAGACCATGGCTAACCAAAAAAAAAAATCCTGAAAACAATGAATTCACACATGATTTTGATGATGATGATGATGATGAGATGAGATACTACCATCTATTGTAGCAAGGTAACTTTCCATAGCAGTGGAATAATCTGAAAAAACGATTTGATCAGGATTCTATTGTTGTTTGTGACCATCAAGCTCCTGTATGAAGGGCCAAATACGTTTGGGCGGGCCCGTAAGCAGAGACACTTACGCGAAACCCGCGAATATAGGGAAGAGAATCTCCTTCCAAAAGCAAGTTCACATGCACAACATTAGAATCGAGCCCTCGATTAACAGAATAAACCCAATAGATGGGGTTGAAGAGCCCGCCCTCGTTCCACAAAATGTTAACAATAGGGAGGAGGCAGTCGCATGCTCTCTATCCAAATCGTTTCACTAGGGTGCCCTTATGGTCCCTCCCTTTTCCCGTTATATATTATGTCGTGGATATTCAGTATATTTTGTAGTGGACATTTGATTGCTTACCTTGTGTTAGAAAATTTGGCTGAAAGTAAAATTGGTTAGGGTTTATACCGTTTTTATTGCTCTGTGTTGTTTCGGTGTTTCCGTGGGTCCACTCCTACCTTTTGAAGAGTTAACTTTTGGATGTTTGGTATTGCTTGCGGTCGTATGACAGGGAAGAGAACAGAAAAAAAGCATTAGCGATTGGTAACACGCTATGCGCATGTGAGATTTTCATGGTGATATTCTCACAACGGTCGTTCAGAATGGTTCGACCGATGCATATGAGAGATCATTCCCGATGAGTACTCGTTTACTCAACTCCATCATATTTGGTTATAGAAGACAAGACAAATTTTACAACGTGCTACATTTGGTAGTATCAGTGATCTTCTAGTGATCATTACAAGCTGTCCATTTGGTTCAGGCACTTTTGATGGGGCAGCCGATTAACACATGTCTTTTTCGAAGAAGCGTCATAATTTTACAACCAACTTTCCTGAAAACAGTAAATTTACACGCGATCTATATCTCAAAATACAGGTAATACACAAAGTTCACATGTACTCTAGCGCCACGTAGTGGACGAGTTATGAACCAATATTAACACCATCCGAAAGGCCTCAATCAATCAAACATATTTGTTGAAGACGCGTACTAGCTATATGTCAAGGATCTAGAGATTCGGGTTAGAAAGTAATTTTACATGCACACTAGCACTGCTTTCAACGGTCATAACTTTTTCTGGTGAAGTCGGATCGGCATACTCTTTTCTTCAAAATTGTTTGTTTAAGTCTAAGAAGTTTCAGAAAAAATGCTGCTGGAGCATTCACATGAGGCAATTATTTAAGTGGTTCTCAAAAGATACCAAAATTTAAATGTTTGATGCCAATTTCTGAAGAAAGATGCAAATTGCAAGAGGTTTTCGGTGGATTTGAGACCCAAAGCTAACGGAAACTGGCAGCTCTGGGTCTAAAAATTTCTGTCGACCAGTGTACTCGTTCTGAGAGTGGCAACATGCCAGTCTCATTGTATGAGTCGAGTGCATGCATTGTGGGATGCCGTTTCTGAATCGTGCTAATTTCTATAAAACTTCAGCAAAGCTTATCCTCACTGATCGATTATGCAAGAAGTTGTTCATCTTCGTTCTGAAGTCGCTACTAATAACTGATTCCATAACGTGTCGGTACCATACTCGATCGTAAGCCTCTTGGATGTCCTGAGTAACTTTTTCACAGAGTTCACACCGTTATTGGCTGCTTCAGTTATAGTTTCGTCTAGATGCGTTAGGTAGCTGGTTGTGCCTTTCCCTCTATGAAAAGCGAACTGTAGCGGGTGGAGTGTTTCGTTGAGTTCTAAATGGTTCAATAGGCGCCAGTTTACCATCATCTCCATTGTTTTGACTGATAGGCTTATTTTGTCGGCGAGCTAAACACTTCTTCAGTGGTGAATGCTCGAATTGAAGAGGACATGGTAGTAGGTCTAGTATTTGAGAACACCCTTTTAGGAACGCAATTTTCTCATGTAGACTTTCAAAACTTTTGCTAACTTCAAAATCAAAACTTACCCCATAGAATTTGTAAAACAGAATACACCGTATTCAAACACATTTCCAATGTATGCCTCGTACTAATTCCTACAAACTAATCCCGTGCAAAAAGTCGATATTATTACATGAACTAATTTATCATACCCTTATCTTGAATTTCCATTCTTATGAATTGCTGTATATTGTGTGATAATATTACGGAAGACTATTCTTTAAACCGTCGTGTTTGAATTCCACAAGAACAGTGGCGCCACCTTAACCTCAATCTACCTATGCACTCATTTTTAAAACACAAGCAGACACCAAGATATTACTAAACTAGGCATTTAATCAGAGTTTGAAAGTTAGTGCATAGTTGGACGATATGATAAGTAAAACCGAATGACTTAGACACCAACCTTACCTGGCTGGCAGTGAACGTTAAAAGCAGTTTTTCCTTCAGATTTCGGTAGATTGTGAGGTTGTTCAGTAACTTGAAATGTATAAATGTTAGTTTTGTAAAATTTCAATAGATTTAACAAACTTTTTCAGGATTTCTGAAATCAAGATTTTGATGAAATGAAAAAGCTATCGCTGAAAACGAAGGAAAACGTGCTCCAACGCGAACCAAGGAACTCTACACTTTAACAATTTACAACATTTCATCCGAATGAAGATCATGTATAATAAATATGAATGCTTGTAGTATTTTTCATTGACATAAATATATACACTATTATTCAAATAATTCATAGAAATGGGAGGGACCATCAGGGCACCCGATTGAAGCACTCTGGATGGGGAGAGTGGGAATGCCAACTCCCCATTACTAACAGTTTGTGAATAGAGGGCGGGCTTTTGGCCCTTTATACAATGGCATGATAAGGATACTCAGTGGTTATTAAAGCTTGATCAAGTCTAACAGCGAGGAGAGCCCATTGCTGTCGGACTTATTTTCCGTGCTACGATGGGTGGTAGTTCATATCATACATCATACATCAAATTTCGGTAGATTGTGAGGTTGTTTTTCAAAATGCATACGATAAACTACTGCTATATAAACTTGTGTTCGTTCATTTTCGGATTTTTTATTATTATTTTTCAGGTTTTTGATCTAGTACATTGTTCGAATGAGCTATATTAAGTTATTTTTGAATGGATGAATGAAAAATTACAACAGACAGCCTTGTACGAACTGATGCTTTCGCTTCAAGAGAGCAGAAATACTGCAACTCGCGTTTCCACCAATCGATCGACATAAGCTTCTATAATTATGCATAACTGTGCCTGTTCCAATGCAACAGGAAAATCAATATCTGCTTCACATGCCAACGGCATCTCGAGTATTTCCCTGTTCGTTCTTCGAAATTTACCGTTATTGACCCCTCCGACTGAAACCCCCGACGCGAGAGAAATCTTTCATTTAGCAAGAAGCTATGCTTTCATGTTTTGTGATAGCCGTCTTGCCACTGCCATCATTATGCTCTACAGCATATGCCCACGATGAGGATCGAACTATGATTATGCCTCCGTAGAGGATATTGCTTTTAATTAAAAGAACATGGGTCTCGCTAGCATGGCCTTGTTTTACATCTTCTGGAACGACCGTTCGTCCTGCTCTCCATTTACACATCCATCAAAGAGCACCGAACATGAAGGAATTCCAGCAAGTAATCTCCCGTTCTTTGTTCCACCGATTCCACAGGGTTTCGTTTTGCATGCATTCTCCAGTAATTAGTCCAGCAGCCAGTCGGTCTTCCCCAATGTATAATTTGTGGATTTATGAAATGGTTCGAAATTGCGGCAGCAACTGACCATCAATACCGGGATCACAATCAGATTCGGCGTCGGAATATGCCACATCGATGGGTTCGACAATTGCCGTAGCCATTCGAACGCCATTCACCATCCGCCGTATCCGGAGACGGTGGCCTAGGTGTTTGTCTCTGGGGATGGGGCCGGGGCTATTACTTCCGGTTGATGCTTTCGGATTTCCACGCGAGGGCGAAAACGACGACGACGACGAACTGGCACCGATATGGTGTTTGTTTTGGCCATAATCATAATCGTTAGCGTTAATCTTGGCCTAATGATGTCTGTTTCCATAACAATCACGCTTTGAATTAGCGCGTTGAGCTGGTCTCCTTGTGTCGCACTATGTGGCAGGATGTATAAGTCAAGTTGATTTAGGAATTCTGGGCGGCGGCGTTCATTGGGTTTGGTGGAGATCGATGGCAATTATTGAAGCGTGATATGGTTCTGGGTTTGATTGGAGGGAAACAGGATTGGATAGGCGAGAATTGTATTGATTATGATTTGAACTGACCATGAAATCTACGCAGACATAAATTATGAATTTTAACAGGCGCATACATTTTACTCTTACAGAGCCAAAGGTAGTGTGAACTAAAGAAATGTTTGCATTCTTTCCTACAACAGACTTACTTAAGATATTATCTCGCTTAAATTTACATGAATCCTGCATTGGGATTTTTTGAATCTGGTCTCCAGATTCCGTCAAAGCTTATCTTAATATTCCGTCAGTTTTTGTCTCAATACCAAAGCGAATACCGTCTCGAAATTACTTCCAATCTTTTTCGAATATCAAAACCTCAAAGGATATCTAACTTTTTACTGGAATTGAACTTTGAATATTGTCTTATTTTTGCCAATGTTTGGGGTATAAACCACTGCGACCAGCAATTTAATCTCTTATAGTATATCCCATATCCTTTGGTCGATGCTTGTTGAGTTACTGCATCACTTATGAGAAATGATTAAGTATTCGGTGTTGTTACATTAAGGAGTGACAGCACTCTTTAAAGGCGCCCCCCTTTATCAGTTAAAACTGGATTCTTTGCAAAGAAAACAAACAATGACTGCGATACTGACCATGCATCAGAACCCTAGACCTTATCATTTCAAGCTATAGAACAACAAATCTAGAAAATTAGAATTCAAGTAAAGGGTGTCCACGATGAAATTGCCACTCACAAAATTGATTCGCAAAATTCGAGTTTTCATCCGATTGCCATCAAATTTTCAGGGATTGAGAAATAACTATTAAACTTTATTTTACCATTTTACTCGTATTTTATTTACAGTCCATACGCAAATGCCCGCACCTTGGCCTTAACCCCGGCCATAAGATTCTGCACAACCTGTGAATCAACCGTTTTTTGCATGTAAACCCATACTTTCTTCAGTTCCTCGACTGTCTTCACTACCTTAGGTCGTTTAAGAAGGTGCTGCTTCATAATCGCCCAGTACTTCTCGATGGGGCGGAGCTCCGGAGTGTAGGGAGGGTTGAACATTTTCGGCACGAAATTGACCTTATTGTCCGCATACCACTTCAGCACGTCCTTGGAGTAGTGGCATGAGGCCAAATCCGGCCATAAGATTGTTGGGGCGTTGTGGGCCTTCAGGAGAGGAAGCAGCCGCTTCTGGAGGCACTCTTTTATGTACACCTGTCCGTTCATCGTGTCCTGGGTCCGCTTCCCGCACGTGCAGATGGCTTGCCAAACCAGGAATTTCTTCCTGGCCGTGAAAAACAGGTTGCCGGGGATCTGTTTGAAGTCAGCCTTCACATATGTTTCGTCGTCCATGATGTAGCATTCTACTTTCGTCAGCATGTTGAGGTACAACTTCCTGGCACGGGTTTTGGTGGACTTGTTCTGCTTCTCGTCGCGATAAGGGGCCTTCTGTACCTTGAACGTTCGAAGCCCAGCCTTAGTTTTGGCCTTCTGGACAAAACTTCGGCTTAGGTGCAGTTTCTTAGCCACATCCCGAACGGAGGCGTTCGGATTTCGGTTGAAGGCCCCAACTACGCGGTTGTGATTTTTGGTGTTGTACGGAATACTTTTTCCTTCACTTCTGGGCTTCCGATCGGTGGTCAACCGTTCCTCGAACCGCTTAATCACTCGCGACACCGTGGAATTCGCGATTCCCAACGTTTTAGCGATGGAACGATGCGAGAGATCCTTGTTCTCGTGATGAATGCGCAAGATTTTATCACGCACGAGCTGTTCTTTCGACTCCATTTCCGCGAGTTTTGATCACAGGACTTTAAAACTTGCAGGATGTAAATAATGCACTATGAACTAAATCCACCCAAATTTTCATTAAATTCTACCCAACGGTTAAAAAGTTAGAGCAATTTCATAGTGTGTCAATTTCATCGTGGACACCCTTTAAATGAAGACTAACCATGTTTTACTTATTTCAATCTCATCCTCGATGGTTCAATCCGAGTAACGTCACTTTTTGCAAAACATAAAATGTAACAAGGACTAAGATATGTTTGTTTCTAAATTTCCCCCAATGCCAAATTAATTCAAAACTAGTCGCGGGAACGCCTAAACTGCTGTCTTAGATGTACTTCGTATCTGGTATCGAATTTGCTTCGAGTTTCACTTAACGATTATTATTTTGTCTCGAGATGGTCATTCAATCAATTTCAGAGTATCTTGTCGTGAAATTTCTTCGAAACCTAAACGAATTCCTTTGGAGTCCGCTTGGAATTCCTTTAAAGCCATCTCTTATTTTCATGAACACAAGATTTCTAGTGTTCGAAACAGATTTTCAAATTTGACGTCAGTTTGATTGAAATCGGTTCAGGATTGTGAGCTTTTGAGGACGCAGAGATACCGACACAGCTCCGACAGCAGACGAAGTGACCCAAAAACTGAATGAATAAAACAGAGTTGATTAAACTTATCATATTTTCATAAATTTCGTGTAGAGTTCCACCTTCCATACATTTCTAGAACTATTATCACTGTCTCATTCTTATCCGTGTAGCCAGTCTTGCACGTACACTGCTGCACATCGATACTGGGTCCTATGAACCGGTTGTCGTATCTCGTTTCGGCATCGCAGTGCCGTACCCCATGCCCGGGACAAAAGATCGTCATCGAATTCACAGACATTCGGAAGGCATTCGGTCAATCTACGCGGATGTCCTGCGTAGCAATCACGATCTGCAATCGAACTGTCTCCTCCGATGACGACCGGTCTTCTTCCGATAAGCTTTTCAGTCAGTGTATCCAGCATCTGGTGCAACTGCCTTGTACCCCATACGTCTTGTTCCACCTGGTCTGACCATCTTGCTCGTTTCACCTCACGTCGTCTTGTACCAACCGGATTCCCGTCGAACGCCATTTTTGCAGGATAGTTGCCCGGCATTCTCGCAACATATCCTGCCCAGCGCATCCTTCCAGCTTTTGCCACCTTATGAATACTGGGTTCACTAGCGAGTTGCGTGAGCTCATGGTTCATCCTTCGCCTCCATAGTCCGTCCTCCTGTACTCCACCAAAGATGGTTCTAAACATCGGTCACTCAAAAACTCCGAGCGCTCACAGGTCCTCTTCAAGCATTGTCCACGTCTCATGCTCGTATAGAACAACCGGTCTCATTAGCGTTTTGTACAGGATGCACTTCGTATGGGAGCTAAGTCTGTTTGACCGTAGGTGCTTGTGGAGCCCATAGTAGGCACGACTTCCACTGATAATCCGCCTCCGGATCTCACGGCTGTTATCATTGTCTGCAGTTACCAGTGAGCCGAGATGGACAAATTCATCGACTAAATACCTCGAACTCATCGCCGTCGATCGTTAAACTGCTGCCCAGTCGGGTCCTGTCGTGCTCGGTTCCACCTGCCAGCATGTACTTCGTTTTGGACGCATTTATCTTCAAGCCAATCTTCTCTGTTCCACGCTTTAGTCTGGTGTACTGCTCTGCCACCGCCTCAAATGTTCTGCCGACAATATCCACGTTATCGGCAAAGCAGATAAATTGACCGGATCTGTTGAAAATCGTGTCTCGCATGTTAAACGCCGCTCGTCGCATAACACCTTCAAGAGCAATGTTGAACAGGAGGCAAGAAAGACCATCACCTTGACGAAGCCCTCTACGGGATTCGAATGAACCAGATAATCCACCGGATATCCTAACACAGTACTAGGTTCCATCCATCGTAGCCTTGATAAGTCGGGTCAGCTTCCCCAAAAAGCTGTCCATGATCTTCCATAGCTCATATCGGTTTATTGTATCATATGCGGCTGCCTAGGTCCATGCCGATTGTTCTGGCTCGAATTTCTTCCGGGTGTATTATTTGTTGCAATTCCTTTTTAATGGTGTCGGCTCGCAAGGCCCACAACCAACCCCACTATCTCGCAGGAGCACCATCGTGATGCTGCTGTTTAACAGTCCCAAGCACCACCATGTATTTAGAGTCCTGAGCACACTAACAAGACGGTGCTCCTAACATGGAGAACAGACACTGTTTTGCGCCGCCCCTAACATGGAGAACATACGCTCAAATGGGTGAAGGCTTGGAATTTTACCCTTATTTTTAAAAATCGGGGTGGCTCGCTTTTGTCAAGGCTGCTTTCGGATATTTATGGGTTTTGGAAGAAACTAAACAGAGTCCAACAACTGCTCAGTCCTCCCACATCCTAAACAGTCCCCGCCGCTCGTGCTTATTCGTGTATTTAGTAGCTGTCCATCATATTTGATGGAATCCCACCATCCGCGACCCGTGGACCCGCCGGGTTGCTTGCAGCTCAGCCCCGTAGAGTCTTTACCTACTCTACGGTCTTTCCGTAGAGACCTGCTGTCGCCTTTTTATACACAGGGTCCCTGTTGCCACCCATCATGTGGTTGTTTCCGCCCTCCTTTTTACCAAGCATGCATCTCGGTTGCTTTGTGCAGCCTCTTGCAAAATGACCATTCTCCCCGCATTTCCTGCATAGATTAGATCTGTCAGGACCTTTGCAGTTCCTCGCCTGGTGACCAAAACCCATGCACTTAAAGCATCGCTCCAGTTCCTTTGGAACTAGAGGGACGACTCTTAGTGACCACCCAACTTTTATTCGACCCGACTCCAACAGCTTGTTGGCTGTAGCTGCCGGCAGCCGTATTGTCGCCGTCTGTGTACCACCGTACGCCTTCCTTAACCGGATAGTCATTGGTGCATCTCCAAGATCGCAGTGCCCCTTCAGCGCCCTCCTTAGCTCGTTTTCTGTGTGTGAGCTCTCGTTCAGCTCCGAAAGAGACATCTCGACAGCGTCTTCTAGGCTGCGCCTGGAGGCTTCTTCAGCTCATCTTCTCCCTAGGTCCTTCAACTCCGGATCAGTTCTCACTTTTCGGAGGACTTCAGCGGACGTCGTTCCAGTTTTTACTTCGACAATTAGAGCATCTCTCTTACTTCGCCCCCGGCGAGGCCTAGGGAGCTGCTTCTTCTTATCTCCTGAAGGTTTTACTTGCTGCTGGTTTTTCTTCTTTTTGTCTTCCTGGTTGCCGACAGTGCGCCATTGACTGCCTTCACCAGTTTTTGAGCTTCTCCTCATCTCCTGGTGTGTCGCCTTTGCATTTCTCCGAGCGTGGATTCTGGGGTTCATTTTGCGTTTGCAATGCATCAACCGTTGCCTTCTCCGTTGTCATTTTGGCTGTCCTCAAGAACCTTTAAAGCAGTCTCTGTTTTCATCCTCAGTGCGTCTTATTCGCGTTCGGCTGCAATCACGGCCGATTTGATACACATCGCTTTTATTTTCTTGTGGACGTTGTGCCTGTCCTTTGCATAGTTATAGAATTCGTTGATCCGGTTTCTGACTACCTCTATTGCGTCTTTCTTAACACTGTCTCCTCGAGTTATGTTACTGCTGCGTTGCGAGGTGAACAGCTGGGTCATGAACCCCAGTGATTTGCTACTGCTGCTACTTGCAGTGGCCTCTGAATGCGGCACTGGTAACCTCTGTAGTTTTTCGCTTCTTGCGAACACTATCGCACCTCCGTTTCCGTTGTCTGGCGTTTTACCATCGTCATTTAATTTTCTTTTGGTTTTTCCTCCGTTGTCCTCCATTTTGTTGGATACCCCCTCCAAACTGCTATGTCCACACGTTGTAGATAGTCGCCTATCGTGATCCCATGGTTATCATTGAATCAGGGAGGCCATGTAAGTCAGGAATGTAACATCTGAGCCTACAACCCATCACATAAGGTGACAAGCTTCGAACGTATCCGGAGGCCTGTCAAGGTTCTACCGGGACGGGGGCAGCCGTACCATTAGCCCACTAGCCCTTTCTGGAAGGTGTCACTCTTCCATACCGAGGAAGCAGAATAGCCCGACTACCAGCCCTGCGCGTCGAGGCCAATCCGTATGTCGTATCCTTATTCGATGCTATGACCAGTATGCCGTACTTAAGGATCTCACTGGCTTTGATCCTAATGTGCGGACTGGCTCTCCTGGGTGGGGTGGGCGCTGGCGAATCTGAGCTCCCACCACATTAACTCGGAAGGGGGGGGGTTGTTGAGCCCCTGGACGCGTCCTCCTTGTGTGTGTGTGCCCTTCTTTGCTTATTTCTGTTTTTTCTGCTGATGTCACTTGGTTACTGCAGGGTTGTAGCAAGCTGTACCTGCTTACACGGTAAATATCATCCACTCACATTTTGGTCAATATTTTGCTAACCAAAAGGTATTACTTATGCCATTCATTTTCAATACGTTACAAGGATTTTCCAAATCTCTCTAAAATCTGCGAAATCTGTTTCCTTATAACATCGAATATCGACTTGGAACCCTTACCTTACCTTACCAATCAGATCAAGGCCGGTGTGGCGTCTGCTGTACACAGAAGTTGTCTCCATTGCATTCGGTCCATGGCTGTCCGCAGCCTTCCGCGGAAGTTCGCAGGTGCCTTCTATTTGATCGATCCACCTTGCTCGTTGCGTGCCTCTTCTTCTTGTGCCCGCCGGTTAGTTTTTGAGAATCATTTCAACTGACCTGTCGTCGACAATTTACGATGTCCAAGATCGTCTCCAGCGATGTAATGCGATTCCCCAGCACATCTCGCCATCCTCCACGCTACGTCTTCCATCTGCACTCCACCGTAGATCGTACGCAGCACCGTCCGTTCTTCAAGACATCAAGGACGCGTTGGTCCTTCACTAGCAGCGTCCATATTTCGGGGTTGTAGAGAACTACCGGTCTTATTAATGTCTTAGAGGTCACTTTGTAGTTCGGCAAACTTTGTTGATCGTATAGTACGTTATGTTATTTTATATAGGTATCGATATCAAATGACATGTACATTATTTCAGTTAAACTAGATGTATAGTTGTTGATATCAAGTACTCTATATCACGTAATATAAGCAGTAGTGCGAACGTACTATTAGCGTCCTTCGGACTCCAAAGTAGGCACGATTGCCAGCCATAATGCGTCTTTGTATTTCTCTGCCGGTGTCGTTATCGGCGGTCACCAATGAGCCTAGATACACGAGTTCGTCTACTACCTCGATTTTATCACCGTTGATCTGAACTCGTGCTAGGAGGCTAACATTGTTATCTCGTGAGCCTCTTCCCTTCATGTATTTTGTTTTCAACGCATTAATAGCAAGCACAATCCTACCAGACCTACAGCCATAGGTCTGATGTACTTGTTTGTACGTGGGCTTGGAAACCTGTTCCACTTATATCTTTGATGCAGATTTGAAGCAACCATGCATCAGAATCAAATTCATCCCGAAACATAATTCAAAGCAATCCCAAAGCAAAACTCTAGCCAATCCGAGACATTTCTTGTTTCGGCATTTATTTGCATCTAGTACAGTGATTTACACGAATCCTGTTTGGGAACTCCTCCGAATCCCGTCTCAAAAATTGATTAATTGCCTACATTATTTCTTCAACGAGTTCATTCCAAATGTAGTTTCAGGGTTGCCTCTAATTATCATTCAGCCCAAGCAACACACTTCTGTCATAATTGTTGCAGTAACTTGATTATGACTTAATTGAGTCACATTGCAGTTTCATTGACTGATTTTAAACAAGTTTGATACTAGGGAGATTACTAGAAATTCCAAAGCAAGATTACTCCGAATCTTGTGTCCAGTGTGATTCTAATATCCATTCAAATTATGTTCCGTAGATTTCTAGAATCCTATTCGATCAATTCTAAGCAATCTAAGGTCAGAACAGTGTTTGCCCATTTCGTATATCACCGAATCGATTACATGTTTTTGGTTCCTGAATGATAATAAATAAATCCTTCACTCCTGTGTGACTTCTCTAGAGCGTTTCCAGGCGAAATGACCTGGATTTTTGGAATTTTTTTTCAATATTTTTGGATTTGATTGAAACTTTGCATACGTGTGTAGCTTAGGAGACTGAGCATTTTCCGCACTAACATAGATTTTTGGACTCAAGAGTCAGCTTTAAAAATGGCGTAAGCATTTTGATTAGCACTTCAATTAATAATTTGTAGCTCGAAAACCTTTGGTTGTACAAACAAACTGTCTAAGAACAAGTTGTGACCCTGTGTGTGAAGGTTGTGAAAAAATATACACTGAAAAAAAAATTGAAAATCAACATTAAAATTTAAATATCTCAAAAAACGATTTTCTAATTTTTTTTTATTATTTGACTAAGAACAAAAAAATTTTTACGCAAATTTAAGTGAAGATTTCAGGATGGAAAAATGTTAGGGAAAAAAGCTTCTAGAACATCAACTTTTGTTGTATTTCTCAAAATTTTAATATTTACGTTTATTTGATTATTTCTCAAAATTTTAATAAATACGTTTATTTGATTATATAATCTGATTTTTAAAGTATTTTAACATATTTAAGCTCCTGATGATGACCATTGTAAGAGCATCCGTTCTCGAGATATATGCGGTTTAATTTTATCATACTCGTATAATTTTAGAAAATACGACCTTTTCATAAGTTCTTCTTGATTCTCCAACAACAAGAGTTGGTCTCTGTTTACATTTACTACGAATCATCGCACAAAAGGGGAGAAGAAGAACATTTTTCGCTTGTCTTCAGTGATAAATACGTTGTCAAAGTAAATTCTGCTGCTGAACGTTCTGTATTAGGATCATTTGTGTTCATCTGTATTCCGTTTTAGTTATATATCGGATCAGTTGGGCTTCTTGAAGCTGTTGTGACATTCTGTTGAGTACACTAAGGTTTTTTTTTTTACACGGTTTGTTTTCGGCGATAACTCCAGAACGAATCAACATATCGACCTAATTCAAATTTTACGTTTTGGGCAAGGAGTAACCATATGGCAGTTTTTCAAAAAAAATTTTGGTTTAAACACTCAAAATTTGAAAAACTGACACTTGCAAAGAACATCGAAGCAATTTAAAATGTTTATGCATGTGAATTTATCAACTAAATTTAGTTCTTTTTCTACACAGTCTTATAGTAAAAGTGGAACGTATCCCCCGTGTCGAAAAATAGAACCTTTGTGTATACTGGTTGGTTCATATTCAGTTGATGTAAATGAACGTGAGCTCATTGGTTCAGCAGCCAGGGAGGCCAGATATTTTTTTCAAATGTCTGTCATAAAAATTTGAAATGTCTGGGAATGTCTTTAAAAGTCTGTAATTTTATTTTTACAAAACTTCTTTCAATAAAAAGACGTAATAAGAGAGCGAGTTATGTCCTTTTCTCTATATTGTGATTATGTAAACATTTCTGCATCTATTTCTTGGATTATATGCAACCTTACACTACACAGAAAAAAATAATTATTTTTAACAAGCGCGTAAAATTTCCACTCGTTTAATTCCAAGCCAAAGGAGGCGTAAACAACGCAATTGGTTGTGGTCCTTGATGCACCATACAACAATGTTTGCAATCTTCCATACAACAGGCTAGATTCAGGCGTTATCTGGCTTAAATTTACATAAAATATCCCATTATTTCCTGCCAAATTTAGCATTCCCTTTATGTGCATTAAAAACGCAGAAAATTCAATGTTTCTTTTTATCTGTGTATTATTTCATATTTTTAAAGTGACACTGAAGCATAGATGACACAATTTTCTATAGTTTTTTTTCCCTGTAATGTTCTTTCCAGTTTTGCATTTTAAAATCAAAATTTAGTTTTTATTTGATAAATTCAACAGACTTTTTTTTGCTTCAACAATAGTCATTGAATTACAATGAAATTGAATTCCAAATTTTTATATTTATTTCATTAGTATAAAATAACTACAATCACACTAAAAAAGATTTGTTTTTGTAGAGGGGCTGTTATTTTCGATTTATACATTTGTGTTTTATTTGTATGGGAGCCACCCCTCTCAGGAAAGGGAGGGGTCTCTTACTATCATAAGAACCTTCCCTGCCCAAAAAAAAAATCCTCCATAAAAATTCACGTTGATCGGTTCAGTAGTTTTCGAGTTTATTTTCACATAAATAGATTCTATTCATTTTTATATCGATATAAGTATACTTTGTTTTTCTGAACGTTGGAAGCATTCTCGAATACTTCGTGGATATATTGATACACTTCTTGAATTTTTTTTTATTCTTCTCAACAAAATTTCAGGGACATTTTTTTATTGATTAAGATGGAAAATAAGTAATTGTAAATCCTGCCTAAGTGTGTGTCCTCATAGTATGATGCGAACGGTCAGTCAGATGATGTGTACCATATTTTAATATGCTGTCATGAGTGATGAACATCATTATGGTCATATGAATGATTTTTTTATTGACTGCTTCTTCGGTTAGTCAGTGCTTATCTTTTGAATTTCAAGGAAGCTCTCTCCTGATCATCTGCAAGGCTCTTTGCTAAAATTCTGGGAAGTTTCAACCGAACTTCAAGCAAATTTCCTAATAAATGTCTTGGCAGTCACTACTTATTTTCTTCGAAATTCACATTCAAGAACCCAACCTTACTATCCAGAAACAATTTGTAAGTTTTTTCCTGAACATAGTTACTTTCTAAACTTCTGATAAGTCCTATCACGAACCACTAGGAAAATTTCAGCAAAAGTTTGGGAAAGTACTCTCCAGAATTTCTTGGAAAATCTTCTTAAAGTAGTTAGAAGTTTCTTCCTGAACTTCTGAGAAGTTATTCACTGAACTACGAGAAAGTTCTTCCTATTCTTCTGGAAAGTTTCTTCCTGATTTTATCAAAAGTATCTACCTGAATTTCTGGGATTTCCTGAACTTCGAAAAGTTTTCATTCTGAATGCTGGAATGTTCGATTGGGAACTTTAGGGAAGCTCTTTAGCACTTCTGAGTAGTTCCAACTAAACTTTTGGTCGCTACGGAACTTTTGAGAATCTGAGTCCTCTTGTGAACTTCTGAGGAGTTACTGATTTAAAAAAAAAATCCTTCTTGAAGTAGTGCCCTCTATGGAAAGTTTCTTCCTGAAATTCGGGGAAGTTTTTTCTTGAGATTATACTTTCCAAACCCCTGATTGGTCCCATCCTGACCTGCGAGGAAACTATAAATTAGAAGAAAAATTAGTAATCTCCATTTAATTCCAACTACCTTTGCTTATCTTCGACAGATACGCGTATTTCGTCTACAATGTGCAGACTTCTTCAGTGTCTCGTACTAATAACTCGACTGAATGAAAACCTTCGCCACCTGCCGTATATATACTATTTTCTAAATACAAATCGTTTACCTATCATTATGTTGTTTATACCTATCTTATTATTAGTTTGTTTATACCTATCCTGAGATAAAAACAGGTGTACTTAATATCTAGCTCGCTTCTTTCTCATCTATACCTAACATACTTATTGTGTAGCAGCGGGTGCTCCGCTTCGTCGGGTTTGATGTCGTTTGGGTAGTAAGTTGAACAGCCATGTGTAACCGTTGCCTTGGTCTTTGTTTAGTAGATTTGTGTTCTGTTGTTTGTTTATTTCTAAGCTTTCTGCGACGTCTAATTTCCAGGGTGTAGATGTAGTCCGTAATATTGTGATGTCATTCGTCGTTATGTCGTGATTTTCCGTGAAGATGTGTTCTGCGACTGTTGATTTGAAGTTATGTGAAATTCCTTTCTCGTTCTGTTTGACAGCCTTAGTTACCTCCGCTAGATGCTCCTTGAACCTTGTTGCCAAGGTTCTCTTTGTTTGACCTACATATATTTTGCTGCAGTGTTTACACTTGATTCTGTATACCCAAAAGTCCACAAACCCGGAAACGAAATGAGGGAGATTGTTTCATCTGTAGGATCTCCAGCCCATAAGCTAGCAAAATGGCTAGTAAAAGAATTTCAAGATATCTCCGAGCAATTCCCAACAAGCTCAGCTCGCAACTCCCAAGAATTTGTACAACAGCTACAGTCATCAGGTCATATAAATGACAATGAAGTAATGGTATCTTTCGACGTCACGGCCCTTTTCCCTAGCGTACCGATCAAGGACGCAATTAACCTTCTAGAAGATTGGCTTTTGAAACAGGGGGATGACACAACATGGAAGCAAAAGGTGCGGATGTACCTTAAGCTGACTCGACTTTGCATGGAAGAGAACTACTTCACTTGACAATAAGATGAGAAAGAAGCGAGTTAGATATTAAGTACACTTGTTTTTGTCTCATGATAGGTATAAACAAACTAATAATAAGATAGGTATAAACAACATAATGATAGGTAAACGATTTGTATTTAGAAAATAGTATATATACGGCAGGTGGCGAAGGTTTTCATTCAGTCGAGTTATTAGTACGAGACACTGAAGAAGCCTGCACATTGTAGACGAAATACGCGTATCTGTCGAAGATAAGCAAAGGTAGTTGGAATTAAATGGAGATTACTAATTTTTCTTCTAATTTATAGTTACAAGTATTCCACTAAACAGCTCAAACCCTCTAGGATTCTGCGAGGAAAGTTTTATAGAAACTTTGAGAAAGCCGTCTACAAAATTTTTAGGAAAATTTCTTTAAATTTGTTCTTGTAGTTTGTTCCTGGACTTCTGAGAAGTTTCTTCTGAACTTTTGGGAAGTTTTTCTAGAACTTTGGGGAAGTTTGTTCAGAAAATATTGGGAAATTCGTGCTCAAATCAGAAGGAAGCACCCCCAATGCTCTTGGAAAGTTTCATTCTGTTCTAAAATGTTCACCTCTGAGCTTTTGCTGCCTAGCACTTCTGGAAAGTTCCGACTAACCTTTTGAGAAGTTTTTTTCCGGAACTTCTGGGAAGTTCTCAACTCAACTTCTATTACGCATCGTCCGGAGGAACTTTTTTCATGATTTTCTGAGAAATAATAGGTAGTGCCTTTTCTGGTTAGTTTCCATCTGAAATTTGGGGAAGTTTTTTTCTGAAGTTCTGGGAAGTTAAATCTTGAATTTCTGGGAAGAACTTCAAAACTTCGGAAAAGTTCCAAACTTCAAAGAAGTCCTCTTCCCTATACTTCTTCATGAAGCTCTCATAAGCCCTCTCCTGTTTCTTGGGGAGGTTCTGTCCTGAAATTCTGGTAAGTTTGATCTTGAACTTTGGTAATGTCCGGTCCTGAATCTTTGAAGGTTCTTCTTACTTGAACTGCTTGCTCCCAATACTTTTGAGAAGTTTCTACCTGAACATCGGAGAAGTTTTTTTTCGAGGAGGTCTCTTTCTGCACTTCTAAAAATTATCTTCCCGAAGCTCTGGGAAGTCTTCTTCTAAACTTTTCAGGATATGCCCTAAATTCAGGGTCGTTTCTTTCTATACTTCTAGGAATCTAGGACTGATTCAGGGATATACGTCGAAATCCCTAGTGCAAAAGTAATAAAATGCGTTTAGTAGTACTTTGAAAAAAAATAAGAGTTTTAAGCTTTATTTCAATAGCTCACAACTTTTACTGTTGTTCTGTCCCCGGGTGGCAACCGGCTGGGCTTTGAAGCAAATGTAGGATCACAAAAGTAGTAGTATTCAAACGATAAAATAAAATTTACTATTTGTTATAACAATTAGAGTATATAATTTTGGTTATACATCTTCCAGTTCATACATAAGATATATTTCAAATGTCTGTAAAAGTCTGAACGTAAATAAAATGTTTGATAAATGTCTGCATCGGTCAAAAAATCTGCAACAAAAATGAAAAGTCTGCAAATTTACAGACATGTCTGTGAATATGGCATCCCTGTCAGCAAATGCTGCCTTTGGTAAACGAAAAAATTAGAGGTGGGTTATATCTGGGATATAACCGCGAGATTCTCGTAGGACCGCGTTCGTGTATAGTAATAATGGTATTATTCAAATAATAAATACATAGCATAGCACATATGGTTGATAATAATTGAACAACGTAATTTGAGTATTTGGGTATATATGAAGTTATATAATTTATCAACTCTTAAGATTTTCATAGGGTACAACTTATGAACGATGCTTTGGAAGTTTATAAGCGTGACTTATGAAAGAAGTTTGTTTTACACGACGTTGTTCTTGTACGCCTTGAGCCTTTATTGTGTATAACAAGCTTTGATATTGTTGACCAGCCGGATGGTCTAATAAATATCACAAACTTTCTTCTGGAACGATTCCAAGAATTTTGCCACCCATATTGCTAAGAATCAATACAAATAATTTTCTAGTCATTCGTGACCCCATGGGAAGTCTCCGGATTGTCATATGCTGTGAAAGTTAATTTTAGTTTATATTACAAAATCGAAAGTAATACTCACTAATCCATTCGTTGTTTTCAGCAACGAAACTGATTTGTTCTTTTTATGAAGATACATTCGTAATTAATTGCACGCGCAACTGTCAAAAGTACGAAACTTGTTGACACAGAAAGAACATTCGTACATTGTACGGAAACAATGCAAAGAGCTACGAATATTTTGTCACAAATTAAAAAGAAACGTCTCTCTGGTGGTTGCATGAAGGACTGACAGATCTACTTTATCGACTCAAAATGTAATTGACAAAAAAAAGTGCAACCACGTGGAGTTGTCCAGCGTTGTTTTTATTGTTTCATACATGAGGTTCGCACTTGAATATTTGGAAAATGCTGATTCTTAATCCGTGGTTGATCTCACTAGGCCACGCTGACTCGTGAGAACAATTTTGATTAATGAGCATGAAGTTATAGCTCACGACAGCGCTTTGATTTTTATTTTGGGATGAATAAATTATTTCTGCCCATACTAGCAGCAACACCATCATACATGAGTACGGTATAAAAGAGAAACAGCGATTGGCTGGTCATCACGAAGTTCATTTCGTGCATTTTACAAAAAGGTGTAATGATAGAATTTCACCAGATAAAAAGCAATATGAATGTTTCATACAAAATACGAGACATTTGTTGTATTTACAAAATCCATGTTTACGAAACGCGTGAAAGCTACTTTACGAAAATAAATTTTCAGTGTGGCAATCACATACATTTCTGTATATATTTATTCTACGGCTGTTAGTATCATTATTGTTGATTTTCTATTGAAATCTGCTATTTATACCACTTGCAGAACATGTTTCCGAAAATCTGGTTTTCCCTTACACGAATGCAGTTCATCGGTCATATAAGAAAATTTTGAGAAAATGGTTGAGTTCCTGAATCCAAGGCTGCTAAAATATGTCAAATTGGTTGGATATTTCCATAGTAATGATCATTTGAGTTATTGGTTTTGTTGGCAAAACGTGGGCATCATTCATTCGATGTTTCACAACTGAATACTCTAATTCGGCATAAGTAGCTGATCCTTTGTTTCATTTTATCAATATGTTGTTGAACTATCAGTGGCCTGACACATGATGGTTCAGCAATTCTGGCTGAAATGTGTTTGTATCCAATCTCGAATTCAAAGGTGTCCCATCGAAATCGTTTTCAATCTTTTAACGAATTTGCTTCGAATGGAGTATCAAAATTGTTGCTTATAAAGATCCATGATTACTAAAAATTCTGGAACAGAACTATTCCGAATCTCATTTCTAGTTTGATTCTAATGTCGGTGAGATACTTTTCCAAATATCTTCATATGAAAGTTTTGGAACTCTGAAGTTGCTTCAAATGCATAATTGTTTAATTGTTTCTGTTTGTTAGATTGCTTCAAATTACGGGTCAGGATTTAAAAAAAAATCCAAAACAGGATTGCTTCGAATCTCGTGTCAAGTTCGATTCTAATATGGCACGCGAATCAAAATGTTCGAACTTTGTTTCTTATTTGATAAAGTGGCTGAATGATTACTATCTATAGCCATGACGTTAGCGGCCACGGTTCGAATCTCGGTTGCGAAACGTGATCGTTTTTTTTTGTATGCCATCGATTTTCCAAACTCCAGTCTCATACTCAACAAGTAACACAACAACAACACTGCACAACCTCACGCACACATTGAATTTTTCAAAGTAAATTCTAGGGTTTTTTTTTCATTAGGGCAAATCTGCAATTGAGAGACTCTCTTTGATTACTTTCTCTTTCATTCATATTCCATTTGGCGTTACGTTTTTCATTCAACTATTTGTAGAGTATGGTAGCCAGCACTGTTGTATTTCTATCTGTACTAAAGAACCCCTCAAAAGATTTATAATGGCGCTGTAATAAATGAAAGAGAGCGAGAGAGGAGAGAGCCTCTCATTGTTAGATTCGCCCTTTTGAAAAAAAAAATCCTAGAATTATGTGTTGCTTTTTTGCCCACGACCACTGTTGCATTTAAATGCTCTTTACTAACCCAGCCAAGGTATAGTCCCGAGCAGATGCAAATAATTTTCAATCGAAAGAGAATGCCCCAAGCAGATCACTCGACGGACCAACATGCATTTCAACATCCAACGATCCGACCATAAAGTTCTTCGCCAACCCTCGGAACATTGGAACAACAACCCACACAGCGACATTCCGCAACCAGTCAATTTACGAGCAATTTGCCTGTCTGATGTGGTATCCTCGCGGTTTTCCTGCCAACTCCAGTTCAACTCCGGCCCATTATCAGAGTGCCGTCATCGTCATCGTCATCGAAAACGCTTGCGGCGCCACATTCCCGTCTCGAGTCCCGCAATCAATCACACCGTCATCGTCGATGAATGCAATGTCGCTCGCAGGGACACGGTCGTGCAGGGAATTATTTGGCATTAGATTCAAATGTTAACTGTAAGACTGTGTCTTTGAGGACGATCCCAGAGGCAACAGTAGTGAGGAAGTTAATTAAAAGCTTCGGATTGATGCGGCGGCAGGCGAAAGTTAGATTTTCTTCTCGCTAATTTACGACCCTGGTGGGTATGGCTGACACTTCACCGCAGAGGCAGTAAAAATTTAGTTCGTGAATAAAAATCTACGGAACGGGTTGAAGATTGAGAGCGCAGGGATGACGTCGTAAAATTGTCATCATGATAGTGAAGACCACGCCGAATGAAGTGGTGTGGCTTATCAGAGTTCGGTTGTAAAGTTCAAAAATTGATTACTTTTTCCCCCCAGAAGGATGGATATTCTTTCAAAATGTTAATTAGATCCGTCACTTCTTGTCAGAATCCTCAAATTGCCATTAGACATATTAATAACAGAGTTACAAGGCTTGCTGTCACACTTTCCAAGTGTCATCCACATCCATCACGTGATAAGCAAACTTTATTATGCCCGCCCCCTATTTAGATGAATCGCCTGGCCTTAAGCTCGAGGCTCAACACACAAAACGGCAGCCAACGAGGTTAAACACTAGACTCATTCAATTATGGAATCCTCCCGAGATGGCTTCGAACTTCTCGCGCTGCCTCGGCACCAAATCAGTGACTTTTATGACGACCAATGTCGGTCACCAAACAGCACCTGCGGAATGAAGTTTATTTGAGCAGCGGTGACGGTTCCTGGAAGCTGGAAAGGACATTTTTATGTTTACCCCCCCCCCCCCCCCACCCCCCCTGGCTCCCGTTTTGAAGGATGGGGTAGGGTGGAAGGTCGATTTGTTTGTTTGGCCGATGGATCTTGGAGGAAAGTTTGCCTCAATAACAGCAGCAATAACAGTCTGATGTTGGTTTAACTATGGTTGTAATAACAGCTGTAATTAGTCGTAAAATGAACTTGGCTCAGTATAAATACTTTGTTTCAAATGTGTTTTCTAGAAGGGTGTGCATCCCTGCCGGATGAGGGCATGAAATATTTCACAAACAGTCGGTGATTTTTACGGAAAAAGAAGGAAACACACTTTCTACGAGGACGACATCTATTTCTCGAATTGCAAAGCTTTCAAACATCACTACTTTGTTCATAGTTATGCTACTAGTAAGCTTTGAATATATGCTTCAAAAGTTCCACGTTGTGCTAGATGTGCTCCAATTTTTCACAACCAAGCTTACGATGATAATAACGTTTCGGTTGAGCGAGCTTTCGCTATCTAAAAATTCCCAGTTGCTTCTCTTATTTCACCATATTCTCTCTTTCAACGACGACTAAAACTGACGAGAAATAGAGTAAAATTCGACTCAAAAGTGCAAAAGTACAGCCACGCAAGGGTTGGATAAAATTTTCCTCAATTTTTTTTCTGAATAAGCTTTTCCAATTTTGTTTTACTCATTGCGCTTATAGACTTAGAGATATCCGCTTTGCTATCCCTATTATACAAAACTCTACTTGACTCACGATTGAGTCGTTTTCGACAAAACTTCGTCGAATGTAGAGTGACTCAAATTTACCTAAATTTTGTAGGGTTTGACAAGTCGACAAATCAACAACATCCAGTTGATTCAAACCGATGTGATCTCTTGTTTTACACGTTTGAATCGAGTCCGACTTCATTTTGTGTAAGCCTCGGTGACTGTGTAGAACCAAAATAAGCTCTTCGGGAATTTTCTAGCTGTCTTTATCCAAAGCGTGGAAAATGGGAAGAGAGAAGAGCTTCCGTATCTCTATCGCATCGTAAAAAAAACCGTATCATCTCTCGCTCTCTGTTAACGAACATCAGAGCCCAACCAGCTCTCGCTCTCTGTTGACCAGCAGATCAACAGAGTAAAACAAAGAGATACTCTCTCAGCTGGGTGTTTTGTGGCAGTTCCCTGTTATCACATTTGCATTGTCCTCCACCTGAACGGTTTCTACTTCGGCCAGGGTTGAACTCGACTGTTCTGAAATCATGTTGCTATTATGATGGGCGATGTAATCCGAAGCAATTGAGACAATATTATTCAACTTATTCTTATTAATCAACCTAGCGCTTTGCATGAAGATGATAAATTATCTGCTTCTGAAAAAACTTCATCAACTTATAGTTGTTCACTTTTCGATTTCTTGAACTTTTGGAGTACCATGGTTTCACTGGTTAAGCGGAACAGATGATCTACACGATCTTTAAGTGATCTAAATTTGGCTTAATTGAATCGATAAACCGAGTAATGCAGTCTGGATGTACAGAAAATAGTTTCACGTTACAAACTAATTGTTTACATAGCTAAAATAATTACGATTTTACAAGAAAATCGGAGACCCAATATTGTGGACATATTATTTTGTATGTTCCCAACGATGGCCTGTTGTATCAATAACGTAGTAAAAAGGTTGTTATTGGTAAAATTTCAAGTGAAAATACACGAGTTGACGGTTGTTTATATTCAAGTGGCTTATCTAAACACAAACCGAAGGAACAAAGTCATTGTATAATGAATTCTAATGTTTTCATTATTTAAAGGCTGATAAATCATATATGATCATCACTTAAGTGGTTCGAGGCAGTTTTACTCTAGTTTGTTTGGTGAAATGTTGTATTAAGTAAATCGGATACAGCTAGCAATGCCTTAATTCATAAAATTAGAAAAAAAAACCGCACAAGGACTACATTTAGTAATAAATCCCACGAATGGAACGAAGTTGCATCCATGAAAAGACCCAATTTGGTGCTTATAGACCGAAATTGAATCCATATCCCTCGAATGTTTCTGACTTAATAAAAAGAAATGTGTAGCTTTTCGTGATATGTACATACTACCACATGTATTATCAAACCTATCTTAGCAAGTGTCTAACCAGTTGATTCTCGCTTACATCTTGCACACTGTATGAGTTATAATAAAAAAAATCGCGTATGTATCACCCAACCCGCAAAATTCAAATCAATTGTTATCAATCATCAATTGGCGTCACGTCAATGATCAACGAAAGGAAGTCGGTTTGCCCTCCACGATGACGGATGGTGTGCTTGAAGCTGATTGCGTCGCCGGTATTGCCGATATTTTCCGTTCCCATTTCAGCAACGTTTTCTCCGACGAGCTGCTCGAACCGCAGGACATCGCGCTCGCCACCAGTAATGGGTCCCGTCTTCCTGCCTCCGGAATGCATTACGCCATCACCAATGACATGGTAATTGCAGCTGGCAAGGAATTGAAGTCCTCAACGGGATATGGTCCGGATGGTATTCCATCGCTTGTACTGAAACGGTGCGTGGATTTGCTTACGTCTCCGTTAGCAAAGGTGTTCAATCTTTCTTTGTCCACTGGCATATTTCCGAACTGTTGGAAACAGTCAAATGTTTTTCCAGTGTTTAAGGAAGGTTGCAAGAGAATGGTCTCAAATTATCGGGGCATAGCTGCATTAAGTGCAGAATCCAAGTTGTTTGAGATGATAACTCTTCGGAAGCTAGTGCAGAGCTACGCGGACAATATTTCGCCGGATCATCATGGATTTATTCCTAAACGTTCGACATCGACTAATTTGACGTGCTTCACCTCTTTCTTGGTCAAGCAACTTGAAAACGGTAATCAAGTGGATGCTATTTACACGGATCTCTCCACTGCATTCGATAAAATGAACAACCAGATAGCAATAGCCAAGTTTGATAAGATAGGCATGATCAACAACTTGCTTATCTGGCTGCGATCCGACCTAACCGATCGTAGTATGTCCGTCAGAATCGGTGATCACGTTTCGTCACCATTTCCAGTTTTGTCCGGCGTGCCCCAAGGCAGCCACCTTGGGCCGTTTTTGTTCCTGCTTTACATGAACGATGTCAATCTCATCCTCAAATGCCTAAAACTTTCATATGCTGATGATTTGAAGCTGTTCTACGTGATAAAGCATCCACTAGACGCCGTTTTACTGCAACAACAGCTAAGGGCGTTCGCTGAATGGTGTCGCATCAACCGGATGACATTGAATGTGTCCAAGTGCTCGGTGATTTCATTTGGCCGTAAACGTGAACTCTACCAATTCAGTTTTGCTTTGGCAGGGTTTGAGCTGCAGCGCGAAACGACGGTTAAGGACTTGGGGATTTTCATCGATTCCAAAGTGACTTTTAAAGACCACGTAGCATACGTCGTGTCTGCTTGAAATCGTTTTGCTGCGCAATCGTCCGCCCTATTCTGGAATATTGTTCTGTTGTCTGGTCTCCCTATAACCAGAATGGAATCCAGCGTGTTGAGGCCATCCAGCGGAAATTCATTCGATTTGCCCTACGTTATCTCAGGTGGAGAGACCCGTTCAATCTACCCAGCTATAGCAGTCGGTGCCAGCTCACCAACCTGCATCTACTTGATGGAAGGCGTAACGTGGCAAAAGCCTGTTTTATTGGCGATCTCCTGCGCAGCATGAGTTGTCTTTTTAATAGTTGTTACCTAGAATTTGATTTTAATGCACGTAGAGAAACAAACAAGTGAAGTTTTAGACGTGTTTTTTGTCAGTTTGTTAAATTTTATGATTTAAGTTTTAGGAGGCCGGTCATTGGGGCAGATATTTTACCTGTTGACTTTAATAAACAATAAATTAAAAGTGTTACGATCATTTTTTTTAATTAAATGATGATGATGATGATGAAATACTACGATCTATTGTAGCAAGATAACTTTCCAACGCAGTGGAATAATCAGAAAAACGATTTGGTCAGGATTATGTTGTTGTTTGTGATCATCAAGTTTCTGTATGAAGGCCTAAAAACGGTTGGGCATGTCCGTAAACAGAGGCACTTACGCGAAACCCACGAGTATAGGGAATAGCAAGTTCAAATTCACAGCACTAGAATCAAGCCCTCGATTGACAGAATAAATGTAAAAGATGGGGTTGAAGAGTCACCCTCGTTCCGCGAAATGCTAAAAAATATAAAATTTGTAAAACACTAAAATATGTATATAATAACGAAAATTCTTCATCCTGAAAGTTCAGTATGATTATTAACAATAAATAATGATGATGTGATAAAAATAATACGAATTCATAATGAAATAATTAATAATATACATATAGACTGTTCCGAAATATATAAATACACTTTCTTTCTCAAATAAATAAGACCATACTGTGATTTTTGATTATTTTATTCTCAAACATCGTCAATAAGAATGTTTTCTTTTCAACTTCATTTCAATTTACTTGATTTTTTGTAGAGTAAGGGAGTTCTCTAACTTTTCTCTTAATTTTACTCATAAGCTTCTGCACAGTGCTTTCTCGTACCATTTTCACCAGTTTGGGCCAATCATTCTAGAATTCACCTTCGTCAAAGCCCAGAATGTTTCGCTAGAGCGTAACTCTGGGCAGTTTGGTGGGTTCATCTCATCTGGTACAAATACGACATTGTTCAATTTGTACCATTCTAGTGCCTATTTAGAGTAATGGCAGCAAGCAAGATCAGGCCAAAAGATTGTAGACTTGTTATGCTGTTTGATCAAGGGTAACAAGCTTTTTGGCGAGACTCCTGTCGTAATGAATGGACGAGATATTTTCCACATACGCATATGGCCTGCCACACTTTTATTTTCTTTCCGAATTTTTCAGTGTAGTTTTCAATTATTTAGGAACATCCTTCTCCTTCAGCGATGTATAAAACTGTGGTCCCAGCAGAGTTTAATAATCGAGTTTTATGCAGGTTTTATCGTCCATGATAACATATCCCAATTTTTTAATCAGCAGGTTGTCGTACAGCTTTCGAGCCCTCGGGTTCCCAGATTCAGCCTGTTTGGTGCTTTGTTTTGGCTGTTTCTGTTTCCGCCGAGTCTCGAGCCCATTCTCTAATTGGCACGCGTAACATTAGCCGCCGAAGTATTAAGCTTTTTTGCCACATCTCGGAATGATGCTGAAGGATGACGCTTGAAATAGCACCGCTAGCTTTCTGTCGATTGTAGAGTCAGCGGGACCGAGGTTTCCACCCCGTCTCGCGGAATCTATGAAAGAGCACTGTTTTTGATACTTCCGTAATACGGTTTGAATGGATACGACGCTCACATCTTCTTTCTTAGCCAATGTTCTGATCGAAAGACCACTGTCGGTGCCCCGTTTGAGCACAATCCGTTTTCGTTGCTCGGGAAAATGACAACATCATTTGAATTTGGATGTACACAACAGGACGCAGCCAAAAGTAGGTTCAGTACTACACGCAGGTTTTGAATATACGCTTAACCATTGGTGTATTTATAATTATCGGAACACTATATTTTATGGAAAGTACTCTTTATGTAGATTAACTACAGGTTCGCAGTAGGCATTGCTCGTGGACGGTATTTTTTTTTCGCAAGCTGTCACGGTGTTCCCGTTTCCACATATACATTTGAAATGAAAGAAAAGCTTTTCCTCGAAGTAATGACCCGAGTAGTGATGTGAAATCTGGAAAAGTATTTTTGTTTTTGCTCCTCTTTACTCTCTGTGTGTTTTGTGAATAGTTTTAATTAGGCAATGTAAGAAAATAAGACGATAGTGAGACAGCTCATTAGGTATCCGACCATCATTCGTCGGAAACTCTTTGGTGAAAATTACATGCTCAATTTTCAGGCATTCGAAGAAACAACGAAGCTGATCGCAAGTGATACCGTGTCCAAGGTGTTAATACAGTTCGGGTTGGTCGGTCTCATTTAACCGCAGATTCTTACTCTCACCTTCATATAAATTTTTTGTTTTTCGAATCGTACAAACAGGTACGAAGAAAAAATATAGTATATTCTGTTCTCAAGTCATCAAAAACAAAGAAGAAATTACTTCCGCATGGGAAACTGCTTGTTCTTGCACTGTCAATCATGGTGCGACAGGAAATTACATGGTACGACAGGAAAAACAAAACATTGAATCTAGTTCTGCCCAGAGTTTGTAATATGATGCTGATTGGGTGAGATCGTATCAATATTTGCCTACAATTTTTCACTAAAGCTTCTGCACAGTATTTCTTCGAATTCCTTAAAAAAAAAAATGGACTTTAGTTACACTGACATAGGTATGTATGTACTTATATATGTATATTCGTGTGTATTTGTGTGTATGTGAATCAACTTCATTCTCATCTTACTAAACCTAGTAGAACAAACACTGGCGTTTCTCGTTGTGCTCAGTACGGAATCTTAATTCAGATGTCCTATTATTCAGTTAGGCTTACAAAAAACCGCTTTACATCGTGAAATTTTGAGAATCTCCAGAAGAAACCAAAATTTTGAAAATTGGTGGCACGCTCCGTGCAAAGACCAGTCATTGGTCGATCAGTTAACATATTTTGCTTTTACCTGGCTTCTTGTTTTAAATCGTTATAAAAAGAATTGAAAATTGTGACTTCAATATATTTCCTATGCCACATAATTGGATCTCACTATCATAATATTCACTGCTTTATCTCTGCAACGAAACAAATAAGTTATAGATCTGTAATAAATGTGGATCAAGGCTTTATTTATTCAGTTATCATATATTTTTTGCACCATTCTTATTTAACTGGTAGCCGTAGAACCTATTGATTCAGATAGCGGATACTAGAAATAAATAACGATATATGAAGTTGTATATCAAAGTAACGCAATGTTGTTGCTGCAATTCAAGAAATCTCACAAGTTCTCTTTCACCACCCGTTTTAATAATTTCAGAGAGCGAATAATGGTGCTATAACCTTAAGCTGTAGTGAGCAAGGAACATTAGTTCATGCTTAAGTCCAAACTGTTTGAAGAGAAATGGAGCATCACTTACCCTTCTCAGACTGGATGCTAATAACGACCATTTTTATTTATTTTTTGTTCTGTACACCAAACAGGGCATCCTGTTCAACTATTCTCTCCAACTATTCATTTCCTTGTTCCTTTAATAAAGCTACGTGGGTTTCCCGTATTTTCTTTAGGTAGATACTAAATCCTCCCTATCTCCAGCGGTTGCCTGGGCGTGGCCAGGTGAGCGTTCAAGGATTTTCTTCGTGGAGATTGTCACATGAAGAGACATATCAGTAACTGCTTTCATTTTATGGTGACATGCAATGTCTTCAACGAATTATTCCTCATCGTAGCTCCATCCACGGGGTGAGCAAACGTCAATGCTAATGCTAATTCTAGTACTCCTTATTTGGATTGCTACAGCACATGTTTCGGTATGACTCTTTCTTTATCTTTTTTTACTTACCTCAAACGTTTTTCGAAACTATCACTCAGATTCCATGACCATATCCTCCCAAGTTTTCTGGATAACTACCTTGAACTGGTCCAATTTCGAGATTTTGTAGTCTCTCGGTTTGAGTAGCATGTAGGACCATACAATGAAACAATGAAAAATACAATGAATTCGGATGCGGAAAGCTGGGAGGCCATTCATTCTTCGCCAGAAAATTCGTCAAATTATCCCTACACCAGGCTTGAACAACATTACCCGTGTGGGCTGGCGCACTATCTTGCTGAAATACATAATGATCTTATCTATCGAGCTGTCGTAGGTTGGGAGCAACAATTTGCTCCAAAATATTTTCCTTAGCTGCTGCCCAGGCCGATCATTTTGTGCGTTATGGGGCTGCTCCAGGACAAACAGTTTCTCATCAGAAAAAAATAAGCATCCAGCGTGCCGCGAAAGTATCATGTTTGCTCTATCTAACCTATATCTAACCTCTGCTGAGATGGTTCGGAAATTCTATGAATCTTACGTTTTTGAAAGCTTTGAATCCAAGATCATATCGTTGAATATTGTGAGCCGATCCGTAGGAAATGTCCAGGTCTGATGCCATTTTCTGTAATGAATGTTGTCCTTTATGTTGGATTCGTTCCCTTACGATTTTGACGTTTCACTGTGTCAGTACAGAACGTGGGCGACTGGACCTGTTCTTGTTCTACAAAGAGGACGTCTCCTGATACTGAATGAATACCCTGCACATGTGTCAGTGTACACATGGAAGTTAACACATATACAAAATATACGCATAGCATGTGTTTTACGCGCGCATGAACAAGTGTATCCGAATTTATTGAACACGGTGTACTTGCACTTGCAAATAGCGGAAAAGTTTGTAACTGTCCGTTCGATTCTCTTAACTGTGACTATCGTAAACGCAGTGGATTATGGGTGGTCAATCATGCTCATTTCAAATCATCTTAATATGATATAAATTCAACTTAAGGTTCAATCACACATTCTGGTAACAAGCCTAGAAGTGCGAATGAGCTGATTTAAACATTCGCTCCGGTACACGCAAACAAATGCAAAATACGCAAAGGCAAAATTAAAGCGAACTTTTTCAGCAGGTAGGAAACTGATGGTTTTTTTTTTCTTGATTATCGAGATTTTCAGCCTCGGTCTGGTTCATCTCCCGTCGTAGTCAGTCAAACACCACTTTTGGGCATTTTCGTAACTTCTCTGGGGGTGAGATTCGAACTCGTGACTTAGGCGTGACATAGTATCAGATGTTAACCAATACGCCAGGGTCGCTCCCAGTGAAACTTGATGGTGTTCTGAATGATGTATTTTCTACAAGGTATCTTAAATGACAGTAAATAATTGGTAACCAATAATGATTCATGCATTCATAAATGAGAAATAATTTGGAAAAGTTTAAGACCTATTTCCTAACAACTCATGAAAATAGTTACCACTGATTGGGAGTCATGGTATCTTCTACAAAGTAGTATTTAAAAAAGTTGTCCATCTTGTTGTGATAATTTCGAATTTTGTTTTGAGCAAAGTTACTAGAAAGTTTATTCCCTACAAACTTATCTTTGGCGTCAACCATCTATTGTGCTTCGTTCAAAAGTTAGTAATAGCGCCACTCTAGCGGTAAAGTTTGGAACTCCGAAATTATCACCACAACATGCACAACTTTTTTAAAAACAACTTTGTAGAAGATACCATGATTCGGAAACGGCTTTTCCGATCACTGTGTGCCGTTCCATACCCTATATCAAATAAACTTGAAAAATTATAGAAGAATTGGTTATCTCTAAAGCAATTTTTATATATTTGTTTCCTTTGCTACTCTCTGCCACAAACCTGATTGAGAAACTCCGCCCTGAATACATCTCTGGTTCTGCGATAGTTGCGCTGTGATAAAACTCCTAACTTCTCTCTAGTTAGAGCAAACTTTACTCTCGTGGCACGCATGCAACGGAAAGAGCTTTTGTGGATAAAGAGAGGGAGAGAGCGTTTGCCAAAGAAGCTCTCTTCTTCTCAAACACATTGGAAAACTGGGAAAACTGCAGAGAGCAATTTTGACGCTCGGAACCCCCCGAAACCCCCCGAAGAGCATCGGCATTTGCAAGAACCCTGTTGTCCTTCAGCGCATTTCCTTCTGACAGATCAGTTTCCGCTGCACTTTGACGGCGAACGGACGGCTATCGGAATCGATTGTCGCGAACAAAGCTCGGCGGGAACTCTTATCAACGCGAGTGTGGTGCCATTTGGGCATGGCGTCGGCATTTGGCAGTTAGTGTAACAGCAGTTGGTTTGTTCTGATTCGAGTTGTGGTTTCCAACAATTGAATTGCTGTTTTCCGAGTGGGCTAAATTGTGTGTGAATGAATGTGAAACGGATAGAAGTTCTAATTAGCTTTGATGTTGCTCTTGCTGTGAGCGGCAATTAGTGCTATTCCCACTCAGTTCCACTTTTCCGAGTGGGCGCCGATGAGAATAGGAAGAAGCAAGCACGAAGGCGAGTGTTGTTTACATGGTGGATCGTTAAAAGGATAAGGTGGTAATCACTGGAGGAAACGCGACCGCAGTAACAGGCCATCATTCGAGCGCAAACGGATTACAGCGCGGTAAAAAGGTTCCCGGCAGTCACGCGGGGAAGGAGGCGTCGCCGTAGGAAACAAAAAAGTTTGCAAATGAACAAACTTCATGAATTATGATATTTGGATTTTCAATTAAATTGAACAAGGTGAGCCCTGACAGCTGCTGCTCCGGTTGTTGCCCCTGGCGACGGACGTTTATTTATACGTGATGATTTATTTCACTTCAGCACTAGCGAATTGTAATTTTGTTGTAAATTCTATCATTCTAAATAGTGCTTCGAAAACATTAAGAGGGCTTCACAATTATTGGATTTTTTTTATGTATCAGTTCTTGACAAAAGGGGAAAAAATATTACAAGGAAACAAATCTTTGAGTTTTTGTTTTTGACATCTGCTTTTTTTTCAATGAATAAAAAATACAGGAAAAAGTTTGATCAACAACCTCAGCTTTCCGAACCCAGGCAGCAAGTGGGAGGCTGTGGGAAAAAATAAGTTCCATAATTGATTTCCAACTTTTCTTTCCTTAGTGGGACGGTTGAATGCTCGGCCTGGCCCAGCTTGGCAGGTCCAAATGTCCGGTCCAGTGAAATTTGAGATACAAAAAAAATTTTCACAAAGGCTCAACAAAGCTCACAGGGCGGCGCAAGGCAGGGTGCAATATTGGCCCACAACAATGACAGCACCTCCCCCGCACCAGGGATGAATATTTGATTTGGTTCATGAAAAGAGCAAACAAGGCCGGAAGGGGTGGGAGGAGTGTGTACAAACAATTCAACAAAATGGATAAACCAAACAGAGGAACACAAAAATAAAAATGGGCTGAAGGATATATTCATGGCATTTTTTAACCCAACATAATTTAACTTTGATCAACATTGTGCTATTGAAATGTGATGAGGGAAATAAAAAAAGCTTCCCACAGAGAGGGGAATTTTAACAAACAGCATATAGGATTGAGTGTGGATACCAAACAGCTTAACATCCACTTTTTTCCTGCGGTTGGTATATTTTGTTTGACATGCAGAAGTGAGACTTTCATTAAAAATATGAACGACCAATCGACTGCAAAGTTATTAACGAATCGTAATTTCACGATGGCGGCACTATTGGTTTTATTTGCACTGGATCGTAAACCTTTATCCTGTTATGGTGACCTGTCATTAATTCCGCCCATAGAACTAATGTTTCATGTTTCAGTTCCAGGTGCATAGAGGTTGAACATGGTTTGCAGCCCTTGACGAAATCCTCAAGTTTGCTATCGATGCCGGGTCATTACATAAACCTTCGTGCAATCGCTTTCACTCCCTTTTGCCTGTTGTAGGATCTTTTGCCGAACATGACACATCCGTTGACCAGGTTCATCTTTGAGAGTAGGATTGAACTGCAGCGGAGAGATTTTTGAAGCTACGGTTTTGAGTGTGGCGCCCATCTCCAGATCTTCCCAATGTTGATTGCCTTGGGCCGACGTAATCTTCCTCCAGATCGGTGGGCTCCGTCGATCAAACGGAACAATAGGTCTGCACATCCGAGCTCGTTCGTGTCTAATCTCGAAGTCGTAGTTCAGCATCGTGAGAACCCCACCGGTGGAGTCGGTTTGCAGTGAGCAGTGGAATGCCCTTCTTGGAACCGAAGATGGAAAGTAGTGGCTTGTGGTCAGTGAGCAGTGTGGATTGGCGGCCCACGTAATATTTGTAGAATTAGGTCACCGCATGAGACCAACGGGAAAACCTGCTTATCAGGGTATCCATAGTTACGCTGCACAGGTGCGATCGTCCTCTAAGCGTGTTGCACGGCCTTCGTGGGACTAACATACATGCTCAGTGTGAAAAAACTGATGATCCTAGATTAAGGCAATACTCGCGCTGGCCCCGCCCGAATGCAGGTTAAAAAAAGGAAAGAGGTAGAAATGTGTTGGCGGGATACCCGCTTTGTTCGGAACTGAGGATCCTTTGCACGTCTACGAGAAGTCACTGTAATCTATCTATCTATATATATAAAAATGGATTTCTGTCTGTCTGTCTATCCTGTCTGTCTGTCTGTCTGTCTGTTTGTCGTGAAATTTTGTATGGAAAAGGTTTTGGGGCCGGGGAAGGTTCTTATTATGGTTTGAGACCCCTCCCTTCTCTGGAAAGGGGGGCTCCCATACAAATGAAGCACAAATTTCTGCATAACTCGAGAACTGATCAAGCAAAGGAACCCAAATTAAGCATGCGGAAGTTTTTGGAGGCAATAAATGTGTATATGGTAGTCAGAGACCCCTCCCCTCTCTAAAAAGGGAGGCTCCCATACAAATGAAACAGAATTTTCTGCATATCTCAAGAACTAATCAAGCAAATGGAACCAAATTTTGCATGTGGGGTTTTCTGGAGACAATTTTTTTTTCTATGGTGGTTTGAGACCCCTCCCCTCTCTTAGAAGGGAGTGCTGTCAATACAAATGAAACTAAAATTTCTCCATAACTCTAGATCTAATAAAGCAAATAGAACCAAATTTGGCGTGCGGGGATTTTAAAGGCAATGATTGTTTCTACGATAGTATGAGACCCCTCCTCTCTCCTCTGGGAGGGAGGGGGGTGTGTCATATAAATGAATCAAAAGCTTCTATATATCTCGAGAACTAATCAAATGGAACCAAATTTGGCATGTAGAGATTTTTGAAGGCAAGAAATATTTCTAAGGTGACTCTTCACCCCCTCCGCCCTCTGTAAGAGGGGGCTCTCATACCAAATGAAACACACATTTGTGCATAACTCGAGAACTAATCAAGCTATATGGAACCAAATTTGACATCTGAAGGTTTTTGGAGGAGCAGAAATGTATCTATAGAAGTTTGAGACTCCTCTGCCATCTGAATGGGCCAAAGGGGAGGGCTTCCATACAAATGAAACACAAATTTCTGAATAACTCGAGAACTTATCAAGTAAATGGAACCAAATCTGGGCGTGTGGAGTTTTTCGAAGGCAAGAAATGTTTCTATTGTGGTTTGAGACTCCTCCGCTCAATGAAAGAGGGTCTCTATATATATATGAAACATGAATTTTTGCATAACTCAAGAACAAATCAAGAAAATGGAACCAAATTTGGCAAATGGAGGTTTTTGAAGGAAACAAATGTTTCTAAGGTGGTTGGAGACCCTCCGCCTTCTAGAAAGGAGACTTCCATAAAAATGAAACACAATTTTTAGCATAGCTCGAGAGCCAATGAAGCAAATGGAACCAAATTTGCATGTTGAGGTTTTTGGATGGCAAGAACATTTCTATGGAAGTTCAATACCCCTCACCATTTTGAAAGGGGGGCTCCCATACAAATAAAAAGCAAATTTCTGCATAACTGGAGAACTAATCTAAGCAAATCAAACCACTTTTAGCATATGGAGGTTAGTTGAGGCTAGATTTCTATATGCATAAAAATGAATTTCTGTCTGTCTGTTTGTTTGTCAGACTCTTATAGACTCGGAAAGTTCTGGAACCGACCAACGTGAAAATTATATGAATGGGTTTTGGGCTCATAGAAAGTTCTTATCGATTCGTTTGAGACTCCTACTCTCTCAGGAAGGAGGCTCTCATACAAATGAGAACAAATTATTTCCATAACTCGAGAACTAAACAAACAAATCCGAATCAAATTTGGCATGTGGGGGTTTTGAAGGTAAAAAAAACCATAAAGATGCTGAAGTAGACTAAATTTTCCTTCATTTAGTTGCAAGCGTAGCAACGCACTGCACCGGACGCAGCTATTATATGTATAACAATGAATGTCTGTCTGTCTGAACCTTATAGAATCGAAAACTACTGAACCGATCAGCGTGAAATTTTGCGTGGAGGGGTTTTTGGGGTCGTAGAAGGTTCTTATGATAGTTCTGGAACCCTCCTATATCTGGAAGGGGGGGGCTCCCAGTACAAATGAAACACATTTTTGCATAACTCGAGAACTAATCAAGCAAAAGGAAACCAAATTTAGCATGTGGGAGCTGTAGACAAGATTTCTTTCTAAGGTGGTTTGAGACCTCATCTTCTGGTGGGAGTGGAGGGGGGTGGCGAAACAGAAATTGAACCAAACATGAGAATTATCCATGCAACTTAAACTCAAAACGTGTTTTTTCTGGGTGAGAAGCACGCACTGATAGAGTTTGACCCCTGCTTAGCCAAGAATGGGCGATGCTTGAGCATTCTCTCATTGCTACATTATGCACAAGAAGTTGGTCAAAGGTTATGCAAGGGGAAAATTACATTCAAACTGACAGGATACGGCTTCATTTGATGATACATTTTTTTGTCAATGAAATGCTTCTACGCTGGAAGAAAAGACCTATAGAAACTACCGATCCAAAAGTTTAATTAAAAACATAAATCTTTTGTTTGTTTTTAGAAATTACATTAGTAAACGAAAATATTTTTAACCAGATGCATTCACAAAAACAACATAAATGAGCAGGTTCTATTAAATTTTTCATTCATTTTGTTGCATGCGTAGCAAGGCTCGCACCGGAGTTCAGCTAGTATTGATAAAGAACGATGACGTCCTTACCCGCACAAGTTTATCACTCATACACCCTTCATATATATGTTGCACAGTCTCAAATTAAACTGAGTATTTTTCAGCTATATTCCGGAGAGATAAGCCGTGTTCACGACCGCGAATCATCAATTTTCTGACATCAAGCCAGATTTCGCTTGATGTCAGAAAATTGTCTGGAATTTCTTGGACATTTTCAACTTTTTGAATACACCCGGCACCAACTTTGGTGGGAAAACACCACATGTGCGCTAAGACACCAACTGTCAAAAATGCAGAGCTACCAAAATATTTAAACGGGCTCAACCAATATCATCGAGAAATCCGATTTTGAAGTTTCTTGCTAAGAGTTTCAAGCTTATTACTTCACAATTAGCTTAATGCTTGTTCTCAACTTATTGCTCTAAATACAATTCCACAGTTATGAATTGAGAGTTTCCTATGCCAGGTACCATTTTTGCATTAGTATGATTGTAGTGGCAAGCACAATCATACTCTATGCCCAGGAAGTCAAGAAATTTTCCTTAACAAAAAATCCTAGATCTGATCGTGAATCAAACTCAACCAACTTTACAGCATGGTGTTGCTTTGGTAGCTGCGCCTCTGCTGACTGAGCGTAAGGGAGGCCTCTTAGTTTTGAAGAGTATAATTTATTTTGTTCAAGAAAAATATCGATGTGTAGATAAAAACTAATCTGGCAAAAAAAAAAAATTTACGTCTTGGCCCCTGTGTTGAGCACACCAAATAATGAAACTGTCGCATATATGCTACAGATGTTACTGTCAAAATGATAATAATATTACATATAATATTTTTTTAGGCCAAATGTTCGATTTATTTTGTCCAGTACTGTAGCAAAAGTTTTGGCAGGCCTCGTCCTGGTAAATTTCCTTAATGACTTTACTGAAAGATTCTACTTTTGCTGCCACAAGAATGAATTGCTTAATAAATTGTATTGTTTTGGGATGTAAGTTTGATCAAATTTGTTTCCTGAAATATTCAGATTATGCAAGTTTCAGCCAAAGCACTTTAAAAACACAGTCATAAAAGTTTTTAAAAAATTTCCAAGACGTAAGTTTCATCGTCCATAGCAATCCATAGTCCATAGTCCTCGAGCAGGTGGGTTTGCCGTCAAATTCGGCTTTTATTGCGCAATTCTGGTTTTTGGGCGAATCCTGGCAGCATCCCTACATTTCAAGACATAGTTCGAATAGAAAGGCCCGGGTTCCTGCTTTACCATCTTCTTCGCCTTTCTTGTCCATAGCACCACGTCCAATATTTTTGTTACTTCTTGGAGTTCTTTCAATAAAGGGCGAACACGAAATTATTGCGACACCGAAAATGTCATGCCAATTTTCTTATAATGTTTAGAATCAAACCAAAATTTTAGGGTAGTTTTATACATATATTTACTTCAAAAATCAAAAGAAAAATTAATCGATGGAGCCTTGAGTGTAAAATTGAACGCATTTTCGCTTGATGCCCTCCATCAAAGTCTTTACAATGTCATCCGGTACCAGTTTCTCAGTTTTTATCATTTGCTTAACATGTCCTTCTCGTCTTTGACTGTCTTCTTGCTCTCCCGAAGTTCCGCTTCATCATTGCCCAGTACTGCTCCACCGGGCGCAGCTCCGGACAGTTTGGCGGATTCATGTCCTTTGGAACAAAATGGACAGAATTGGCCTCATACCACTCCAGGACACTTTTAAGAATAGTGGCATGATGCCAAATCTGGCCAAAATAGCGAAGCTTCGTCGTGCTACTGCACGAACGGCAAAAAGGCGCTTCTTGAGGCACTCAGATTTGTAGATCTCGCCATTTACTGTGCCCTTTGTCACGAAAGGCTCACTCCTCAGTCCGCAAGAGCAGATGGCCTGCCAAATGAGATATTTGGAGGCGAACTTCGACATTTTCTTCTTCTTAAATTTGTCGTCCACATAGAACTTGCTCTTGCCGGTGAAAAACTCCAACCCCGGAATTTGCTTAAAATCAGCTTTTATATACGTTTCGTCGTCCATCACACAGCAGCCATATTTTGTCAGCATCTTCTCGTAGAGCTTCCGTGCCCGAGTTTTAGCCGTCGATTGTTGCCGCTCATCGCGGTTTGGGAAGTTCTGTACCTTGTATGTATGTAGTCCAGCTCTCTTCTTTGCATTCTGGACGTAGCTCTGCGACATGCCGATCTTTTTAGCCAAATCACGGCTTGAGACGTTGGGATTTGCTTTAATCATCCGCTTCACCTTTCCCTCCGTCTTTTTGTTCTCCGGTCCCGGTTTTCTTCCAGCTCCTTTGCCGTGGTCCAACGTCAACCGCTCCTGGAACCGCTTCAACACTCTGGAGACGGTTGAATGGTGAATGTTCAACATTTTTTCCAACTGCCGGTGCGACAGGTCAGGAAATTCCAGGTGTTTGGAAAGAATTTGTTCTCTCGACTCGCGTTGGTTCACCTCCATTTTCGTTGAATCGAAAAACACGACTTCGAGTTTGACAGCATGTAAACAATACACATCAATGAGAAAGTGTGCAAAATTTGGTTGATTTTTACCCAATGGTAAAAAAGTTATGCCCTGTTGAATGTGTCGCAATAATTTCGTGTTCGCCCTTTATTCAAACGTTTAGAAAATGTTTTCCATACACTTTGCACTGTGTATTTGAGTATATCCATTTTTTTCGCAAGTTGACATATCGAAAGGTCAGGATTATTGCACTACAACATCCATTCGCGTTTGTTTTTTTTTCCATTCGTCGTCATTTTGAACTCTGCTTATAAGAGGTCTAAATCGATCAAAGTGTTTGTAATCACGGACAACCAGTTGTTTGTGGGCGAAGTATTTCACTCGTGGCAGACATTTTTCAATAATTAAACAAACCTAAAGGACTCCATTGGGAGGGTAGGTGTACATCGAAATTCTATCATCCGATGGGGCGTTTTATTGCAGCAATGTTTGCAAATATGCAAATGGATTCCAAATTCAGTGTATCTTATTTTGCTTAGATCACTAAGTTTCTCTATAAGGTATATTTCTTTGTGAAATCATCGCATACGAATGCCAAT
>JASCZW010008028.1:0-56294 GCA_034211315.2 Aedes japonicus
AAGGAGTTTATCGAATATAAGCTATCCACATACATTTGCGTTGTACGCATGTATTTGTGATGGTTTTTATGCTCTGAACACTGCATGCTGTGCGTTTGACTATCAGTTTTCTTTTGTTTACTTGTTTGTGCGGTTCAAATTCTGCGTTTTCAAAATGTCGCGTATTGAAAAGGAAGTGAAAATTAAGGTTCTGGAGACATGGCTAAGTGAGAAGGGTATTCCTATGCGAAAATTGGCGAAGCGGTTTGGAATTCATCATGCGAGTGTTAAAACCATCATTAATAAGTTTGGGGAACACTATTCTTTGGATGAGCTACCAGGAAGAGGCAGAAAACCCGGTTCTTCCAACCCGAAACTGGAGCAGAAAGTGGTATCTCTAATCATGAAGAACAAATCAATGTCAATACGTGATTTGGCCAAAAAGCAGGAAAGAGTGTCGGAATGATCCAGCGTATCAAGAGGCGAAACCACCTGAAGACCTACAAGAAGCAGAAAATCTCGAAACAAAGTGCAGAATAGAAGAAGCGAGCAGCAACAAGGGCCCGGAAATTGTATTCGCGTCTTTTGCAGCGTCCGGATGCATGCGTTTAGATGGACGATGAGACCTATATAAAGGAGGACTCAAAAACCCTTCCAGGTCCACAATACTTTACTGCCGTCGTTGGGGAGGATGTGAGCGATGCGGACAGGTCGATTCAAGTGGAGAAATTCGGTCGAAAGGTACTGGTATGGCAAGCAATATGTTCCTGTGGTTTGAAGTCAACCATTTTTTACACTACCGGAACTATAAATGTGGAAATCCATCGATCTGAGTATCTCCAGAAGAGATTGTTGCCTTTATATAAGAAGCATAGGACACCTCCACCGTTTTGGCTGGATTTAGCGTCGGCTCACTATGACAAAACCACTCTCAATTGGCTTGCGGAGAAGGGTATAGATTTTGTTGAGAAAAATATCAATCCACCAAATTGCCCTCAGCTTCGACCCATCGAACGTTACTGGGCAATCGTGAAGAGGGTCTTCAAGAAGACTGGTAAGGCAGCTGGGAACATGCAGGAGTTCAAAAAAACTTGGGCTCAAGCGTCAAAAAAATGCGATGCAACACTTGTCCGGAACTTGATGAAGAGCATTCGATCCAAAGTTCGAAAATTCATGAAGGAATAACTTAAATTTCATCCGGTCTTCATTATGTTCAAGTTTAACCTCGTACAATAAAGGATCAATTTTTTGTATGAATAAAATATCGGTTTTCAACATTATTTGAAAGAAAGTTTGTGGATAGCTTATTTTCGATACACTCCTTATAATAAGCCATAGGGGTCAATTCTAGATGTCGAGTTGAGCTAAATTGCCTATTACAGAAGCCTACGGAATCAGATCGAGTCGGCAACCAAACTCGTCTGTCTACTGTAATGTTGAAAGATTTCAAAATATCATTGAAATATTACACCTGGCAATCATTCGACATGCCGGCGTCGGTGATGTAGTGGTAAGCGTAGCTGCTACTTGGCACCCCAGTGGGTCTGGGTTCAATCCCAGTCGACGTCGGTGGTTTTTCTGAGACGAAAAAATCTTGGTCACGTCTTCCTTCAGAAGGGAAGTTGGTCCCGACTCATATTCATGAGTCGATAGGTAGAGTCCAGGGGGTGGAGTCGTCTCCCTGGCGTCGGTGATTGTCACCATGTGAGGAAATAGGCCGACGGAAAAAAAATCGACACAAGTTTTTCATTAAGGCCTACCTGACAAACGCAAACAAAGGGTTTTCCGCGAATTTCTCGACATTTAAAACTCGCCTAATCAACTCACCTAATTCAATTTACCGATTGAATTAGAGGTTCACTTTGGTAGCGTTTGTACCATGAAAGAAGCCACGCATGTCAGTTAGGCCCTTATGAAAAATTTGTGTCGAATTTTTATTTTATTTTTATTTTACGTCGGCCTATTTCATGGTGACAATCACCGACGCCAGGGAGACGACATAGACTTACTCTAAGACCAGTAGGTCCCATACAAAAACGATTTTTTTCTTGGCTCAGTCAGTACTAGAACATCGGTCCCAAGCTCGGTCCCAAGCTTAATAATGCGCCCCTCATAATGAACTCACATGAAAACACTCTCAAATATTCTGTCAAAATAACACAGCAAATCAAAACAAAGGCGCAAACATGTATAACAAGGTGCTGGCTTCAAGGTGTAATTCGGACCAAGGGGTTCTACAACAGTGAACCAATTTCAAATCGCTAGTTGCATATTGATTGTTGGAGACGACTCCACCCCCTAGCCCAAATGAAAAATCTTTGTAGAATTCAGGGCTTCTATCACCTAAGTTGTAATTTTTGACATTCGAAGGATAAGTTCTTCATTGGAAATATATTTAAAAAATGCGAGTTGAAATTTTTTTCGCAGAAAGTTATTTACTAAAATGAGCGATCGATCTCTTTTCATTGATTTAATCTCGAAGTTTTCTGACCTTCTGGTAAAATCTCCGATTATTTTTCTTAGCTTCTGGTGCCCTAATTGGCTTTTTTTTCCTAATTGGAAATTAGTGTTTTGAAGGGAATTTTTGAAGGATTTTCTGAACTTTGGACGAACTCTCGAAAACTTCTTTGATGTTTGACCGAACCTCTAAAAACTTGTTTCCTCCACTTTTCTGAACTTCTGAAAATGTGTTGTTATGCTAAACTTCAGGAAAGTTTTCCTACTTGCAAACAGACATGCCACAGAAGGTCATTGAATCGATCAATTTGAAGAGCAATCAAATCTGGTGCCAAACGAGGTGTGCTGGAAACCGACGAATTGTAATTTTTATATGATTTTGTGTTTACTATATTTTGAATATTGTATCGTGGGCAATGAATAATATTATGGACGTATAAATGATGTTTGCTTAGTCTGCTTCAGCTCTTCAATAACTATCTCTTGAATTTCAGGGATGTTTTCTCCAGATCTTCTACAAAATTTCCAGATAAACTTCTGGATAGTTCCCTCCTGAACTTTTGGCAAGTTTTGTCATAAACTTCTGAGCTCCTGAATTTCTTGGAAATTCACTCCTAGAGTTCGAAATAGTTTCTTCTGGACTTTTTGAGAAGTCTGAGAAAGGGAATTTCTTTCTGAACGTCTTATAAGTCCTGTCCTGAACATCGAGAAAAATCTTTTCAAAACTTCGGGGAGTTCTCTTGAGGGAGTCTCTAAATAAACTAGGTTAGTTTCATCCTAAACTTTGAGGAAGTTTATTCCTGTCATTCTTCTGGGAAGTATGGCCCTCAACTTCGTGGATGTTTGGTCTTGAATTTCTGAGATATTCTGCTAAGTAAAAAGTGCCCTCTATTCTTTAAAGAAGTACCTACCTAACCCTCGCAGATTTTTTATTCGATGATTTATTTTTCTGATCTTCTGGAAAGTCTTCTTTAATACTTTAAAGAATTCGTCCACAATGTTCTAAGCAATTTCCAAAATTTTCTAGGGAGTTCCCATGATTTTCAACAAGCTTACAGCTTACAAAATTTTGTAGAAAATTAACAAATAAATTAACAAAAGAAACTTAACAATTATTAACAAACAATATTGTTCTGCACTTGCTATATTTTTGTAGAACTTCCGTAAAATCCTAAGTATAGCGGTTGGAAAGTTTATATAACATTCGGTATGCTCATATAAGTTTGCACAGTCACTTTCCACCAGCGAATAAAAGACGGTTCAACAAATAACTGTTAATTTTAATTAATTTACTAATTAGGTTTTTTATATTAGAAAAATGTATTGATTGCTCTTACCGATACAAAGACTCTCGTTTTGATTTTTGAATCGACGTTTTAAGCAAAATAATCAATACACCTTTTGGCAGTCACCTGAGAATTTATTTCGCATTTTCAATGTCCTATCCGGTTCCATATCTAGCGCCCCCGATTTTAACGCGAAGTTTGTGTAATTACCCAATCTTTCGTGTATCTTCAAGCTAAATTAGGCATACATATCAGCTCTGCTATGTTTAAACGCATGTCACAATTCAATATTTTTGTCCGTCAAAAAAGTATCGAAATAATCTTCTATTCGTAATTTATATTGGTTATAAAAACTGCATATCACAGTGGTCCTTTTTGTTTAAATTTCCTCTAGCAACTTCCGGATCAAATGATTATCTTATTCTCATAAGATGCTAAACACATTGAACTGTGAACGTGGCAACCCTTCTGCTACGGGTGGCCGATCCACACATCTGTATCCTGCCAGCGACGACCGCTCGGAAGGAGATGATGATGTTGTTTGAAACACCCACCTGTGTATGTCTTCCTGTGCAGCATCGTACGACCAGTCAAAGAGAAACTTTAATGAAACTTTACTGCATAATGTTGAAAATTTCTCTGCTTCATCTCGTTTCGTTATAATTTAATTAATTACGCTCTCGTTCTCATGTGCTGCTGCTGCTGCATCCTGTTCCCACCTTTTCCTGTCCTCGTCCTCACCTAGGTGTCGTATAACCGAACCGGCTGACTAATGCACATCGTTTCTCTCTTCCCTTCTCAGATCCGAGGCAACAAGCACAGCCTCATAATCCGGAATGTGACTCGCACCGATCTCGGAAACTACACCTGCCAAGCATCCAACACCCTGGGCAAGGACCGTGGCACCCTGAACCTGAGCGGTCTGCCAACGGTTTGCTACTTTGATTCGGTATGTGGTTTTAATTAAAATTTAATACGTTCCCGTGTCGTCGTATCAATCATGTATCCACGCTTATTTTTTTAAATGTCATACTAATTTATCAACATCCCACAGCCGACGATGAGCAGCTACCGGGACCAGTACAACATCTCGTGGACGGTGCAGAGTTACTCGCCAATCGAGGAGTACCGTCTGTTCTACCGGCTACAGTCATCCTCCAAGAACCACCTGCTTCACTCGAACATCCACGACAAACCGCTGGACAACCACATCTACTCGCATTCTGGCTTCGGGTTGCACAGTGGTGGCGCCGGTGGGTACAACCCCGGTGGCCACATTGGCAGTGAACAGTGGGAAAACGTCGTCATTCCGGAGATGATGGCCACCTACAATGGCATGCGCGGAGGAATGTATTACAACACGCAGTACAACTACCAGCCCGGCATTCGGCACCGGATGAGCTTCCAGCTGAAGAACCTGCAATCGGGCAGCAACTACGAGGCGCGCGTTCAAGCCCGGAACGAACACGGCTGGAATCGGCTGTCGAGTATATTCCACTTCTCCACCCGGTCGGAAGGTAGGTTCTGCGGAGGGTTAAGGGTTCTTAACTGCATGGGTCGCGCGTTGACATAATTGACTTAAATGATGAATTACGTTGACCCTTACGTGAGTTCGAACAGTTGCAATAAAATTATAGTCCATATCGATTCTGCTAAACATTTTCAAATTAATTGATATCTCGACAAGTTATTCAAAACGACGTATCTGATTTTGTAAACGAAGAGGGGAAGAAAGAATCAAACGTAAAATTCTTGAAACTCTAACACATTAACATGATGGTGATGCTAGTTTCCGTGAGGGTGCTAAGGCTGTGTCCCAATTCGAAAGATAACGCGCTAGGCCCGATAACAAAATATTAACGTAGGACTACGTTTCTCTTTTCTATACCGGGTGTCATTTCAAAAATTTGAAAAATCAGAGCGTTACGCAAAAGTGAAAGGTTTTTGAACGCATATACCTCTCGTTCGACTAAACAGAAACTTCATTCATACGCCATTTGATCAGAAAAACTCACCAATTTTTCGCATTGAAATTTGAAAGAAGTTCCATTAGTATAAGTAGCGCAATTTTTCAAATCAAAATGACCTACTTTTGCTGTCTTACAAATTTGCATATCAACAGGTTGAACAGGTTGTTTTCCCTAACACGGTCATAGGAACCGGGTAGCAAATGTCTAAATCTTCTTCAAAATAACTTTGCTTTAGTGCTGGTGTATGATTATTCATTGGTGGCTCGTCCCCTATTATTAAATCTGCTTCGTTCTGCATTTTCGTAACTCCCTTCTTTCTTGGCTATGCTATCAACGCTAGTCGCGGGCGAACAAAATTGGTTCAGTGTTCGCAAGTAGCTTCATGCTGTCGGTTTGAATGAGGCTTTGCTCTCCGGTTACAGTCCGTCTTGTTGTGGTATGGGAGACAAAGCAACGCCGGATATTTAACGGGTGAATTGTCGGTTTTTTTTTTCATTAGGGCGAATCTAACATTGAAGGATTCTCTCCGGTCTCGCTCTCTTTTATTTATTACAGCGCCGTTATAAAACTTTCGAGGGATCCTTTAGTACAGATCGAAATACAACAGTGCTGGCTTGCATACACTACAATTAGTAGAATGAAAAACGTAAAGGTGATTGGAATCTGAATGAAAGAGAAAGTAATCAAAGAGAGTCTCTCAATGTTTGATTCGCTCTAATGAAGAAAAAAAACCTAGAAATATTTCCCAACGCGTTATTTTATCACCGTCTTGTTGAGGACGATTAAATGACTTTACAAAAACATAATAATTGCAAAGAGTTGAATTTTAAGAGTTGGTAGATTGTACAACTTTATATGTACCCAAATACTCAAGTTACCTACTTCAATAATTATCAACAACAATTATTTGAATAATACCATTCTTACTATACACCAACGCGGACCTACGAGAATCTTGCGGTTAAATCTTTGATATAACCCACCTCTAATTTTTTGAAACATAGCATCGACACCATGCATCGTTACAACCGTTCACAACCGATGCTTGAAGCAGACTCTGACCAATCGGTATAACCATTGCAAAGCTTTAACTCAACCCTTGGAGCTCTTGACAAATGAAACAGTCGTCCAAATTATGCATCAACTATTGTAGAGCTTTAACTTATTTCTCAAACAAAAACAATCCTTAGTTATAATGAACTTAACTTTAAGAGAGCATAATTATAGCCATTGCTGTGCATCTGATTTTTTTTGTTTTTTGCTTAGCAATGGTTTAACAAAGGGTTACAAAAAAGTTTGTTCAAGAAATTTATCTAGCGTTCTAAGTGACACTAAAATATATTAGGTAAACCTTGAGAGCACGTTATTTGCTTTAATTATTTGTTATTAGCAGTCGTTAGTATAGTTGAATTATTATATGTGGTATTTATACGTAGGGTCTTCCCTTAGCTCAATCGGTAAAGACGCAGCAATACAAAGCAACATCATGCTGGAGGTGGCTGGGTTCGATTCCCGCTCTGGTCTAGGAATTTTTCGTTAAGAAAATTTTCTCGACTTCCTGTGCATAAGGTATGATTGTACTTGCCTCACAATCATACTAATGCAAAAATTGTACATGGCATCGAAAGCTCTCAATTAATAACTGTGGAAGTGCATTTAGAACACTAAGTTGAGAGCAAGCAATACGCTTGAAATGCTAAGAGAAGAAAGAAGACAGGTTTTTTTATTTCTTCATATGTTTGGAAGAAACATATTAATCGTAGTACCTGAGTTTGACTTAGCTCGATCCCAAACATGAACTCGTGATACTGGATTAAAAGCTGCCTTATTCTCCATCTTCGCCATCCTTGGTTATGGATTTCAAACAATAAAAAGAGGTATTTAAATCTTTAGTCTCTCATTGGCATTACATTGTTTTGAAATCGTTAGTTAACAGTCGCATACACAGAACTATCAATAATCAATATGCAACTAGCGATTTGAAATTGGTTAACTGTTCTAGAACCCCTTGTTCCGAAGTACACCTTGAAGCCAGCACCTTCCTATACATATTTGCGCCTCTGTTTTGATTTACTGTGTTATTTTGACAGAATATTTGAGAGTGTGTTCATATGAGTTCATTATTAGGGGCGCATTATTGAGCTTGGGACCGATGTGCTAGTACTGACTGAGCCAAGAAAAAAATCTTATCGAGACCTACTGGTCTTAGAGTTAGTCTATGGAACTATGGCTGTTAGTAAATGAAGCCTGTCCACGTTAAATTTAGGACACCAAATTAATAGCAGCAAAATAAAATTTACCCATAATTCAACAAAACCGATTATTTATTTCACAACAATTGAGTTATATTTACATTAGAAACAGTTGATTAAGATGTTAATCATTCTTTCTGAAAAATTCTCGAACTTTCTGTTCTGAACACCCGCCAGCAGGTTCCATACGGTACCCTCAGATACGCCCGCCGTGACGATTCTCCATCTTCTCTTAAAACCATTGGTACCATTTGCTTTCTTTTTAGTTTCGCAGAGTTGGAACCCAGTACTTCTCTATTATGCGATGTTCTGGACAGTTAAGTGGATTGGCTTTTCTCGTACACATCCCTCTTGATAGTGCCGGTAGATACGCAACTCTTAAATTTTCGAAATTTAACTTGAACAGGCTTTAGAGCTTTATAAATTATTCATCAACGTTCAACAACATATTAAAAACCGATAGCTCAACATAACTGGTTAACCGTTGTACAATAGCCAAATGAATGTCTTAATTTATATCTGGTAGCACCGTCTTATAGCAACACACCACTGCTTGGTAGTTATCAACAGATAATTTGTTGTTGGGTCATCGTTTCAACGAATTGTAATTGTATTCAAAATGCGCAAAGGTTTCTGAGTGAAGCTTATAACACGGTTCTTGTGTGTCAATAACTCTTATTACAAATCATCCATTTAATGTTGATTGAATTCTTGTTTAAATTCTACACTCTTAGAAAAAATCATGTAAATTTAAGTCTCTTGGATTCACATAAAAAAAATCTGTCTGTCTGTCTGCCTTAACCTTATAGACTCGAAAACTACTGATCCGATCGGCGTGAAATTTTGTATGGAGGGGTTTTTGGCGTCGGAAAAGATTCTTATGATAGTTAGAGACCCACCCTTCTCTGGAGGGAGTGGCTCCCATACAAATGAAACACAAATTTCTGTATAACTCAACCACTAATCAATCGAAGGAAATCAAATTTAGTATGTGAGACTAGATGTGAGAGTTTTTGAAAGCAAAAAATGCTTCTGGTTTGCAGCCCCTCCACTCTCTGTAAAGAAAGGCTTTCATACAAATGAAACAGAAGTTTCTGCATAACTCAAGAACTAATCAAGCAAATGAAACCAAATTTGGCATGTGGGGTTTTCTGGAGGCAAAAAATGTTTCTATGGTGGTTTGAGACCCCTCCCCTCTCTAGAAGGGGGGAGGAGCTCACATACAAATGGTACTGAAAGTTCTGCATAACTCGAGAGCTAATCAAGCAAATGGAACCAAATTTGGCATTTGGAGGCTTTTGAAGGTAGGATTTTTTCCTACGGTGGTTTGAGACCCCTTCTTTATCTAGAAGGGATGGCTCTCATACATATGAAGCAGAAAGTTATGCATAGCTAAAGAACCAATCAAGCAAATGAAACCAATTTTGGCCTGTGGGGTTTTCTGGAGGCGAGAAATGTTTCTATGGTGGTTTGAGACCCCTCCCCTCTTCAGAAGGGGGGGGGCTCTCATACAAATGGTACTGAAATTTCTGGATAACTCGAGAACTAATCAGGAGGTTTTTGAAGACAATAAATCTGTCACCGGTGGTTCGAGACCCCTCCTCTCTCTAGTAGGGGTAGGGGAGTCTCACACAAATGAATGGTTCTAATGATGGTTCGAGACTTATCTCCCGTCTGAAGAGAGGGGGGCTGCCATACAAATTAAACACAAATTTCTGTAGAACTCCAGAGCTTATCAAGCAATCGGAACCAAATTTGGCATGTAGAGGTTTTTGATGGCAGGATTTTTTATATGATTCTTCCAGACCCCTCCCCTCTCTGGAGGAGAGGGGAGATGCTCTCATACATATAAAACAGAAATTTCAACCAAACATGAGAATTAGAAACAACTAAAACACAAAATGTGTATTTCTCGGGTAGAGAGCATGTTGTGATAGATGTTTGAACCCCTTCTTTGTCAAGAATAAAGGATCCTTGAGTTACTCTCAGGACTACATTTTGCACAAGAAGTTAATCAAAGCTAATGCAAGAAAAAATTACGTTCAATTTAAGACTACTTTGATCCACATGCGTTCAAATTGACATGGTATGGCTTAGTTTAAAAATAAATGTTTTGTCTATTTGTCAACACAGAAAGAAAAACCATGGTAGAGATTAACGATCCGAGAGTCAGATTAAAAACGCACACCTATATTTTATTTTGCAGAAATTACACACATTATCAAACGAAAATATTTTAACAAAACTATACGCTGCATAAACGTGTATCTTAGAAGAAATTGAATTTGAAAACAATTCGTTTACCCCAAATTTTACTTCTTTAAGACTGCACATTTCATTCGAAATTCGACCTGTTGAGCATGTTATGCATTATGAGCAGTCTTGGTCAAAGTCATGCTCATTAGATTCAAAAGCGTGGATTTTCAGGCAACATAACATAGACTACTTATAACTCATGACAACAAACGTAACCAGAAGAATGAACGTTCAATTTTCATAATGCTTTGATATTCATTTATGTAAACAAGTTCATTTTCAAACCGTATTTCGAAATGTCAGAAATGAAATTCAATCAACCGCAATGAATATCAATTACCCATCAGGATCGGAAAAAATGCAAGGGCAGCCCAGTCCAGGGTATTCTTGCACAACATTCCTTGCATTTATTACTCTGGGACGATGACGACGGCCCTAGTTGTTCCATGTTTGGATTAGAATTCAAAATCAATTAATATTAAAAAATCATCACAAGAGATGATATTCAGATTTCATCAAATGATATTCATGCTGACCGATTGATAATCAAAACAACAGTGACGGCAGATTTTGACCCGCACATAGAGCCGACTTCATTCATGGCAGCAAACGAAATTCAGTTGGCATAGAAGTGACAGCGGTAACCATGAAAACCGGGAAAGTAAACATCATCATTACACTGGGATAAAATCATTTTCACTTTTCATGGATATTTTATGAAAATTTAAGGCACTGATTATGAGTAATCTTTTTGTAATCCATTACGGGAGACAATGAATTTGAACTTGCACAGAAACAAAATCTGGATATAAACATTAGAACCTGTAAAATCATATTTCCTTCCATACGAAGCAGCCACTAGCATGAAATAGTTGTAATAAAGATGGGCTTTTATATTCAACTTTATCCTAAATGAATTAAATGCCCCTGAACTTTGTACGATTAAGAATGTTAATTTGTACGTTTTGTGACGATCTATTTATGTGCATGATACTGAAATTCACACAACTTTTTCGAGCTGTGTGTAACTTGTCGTGGCGCGTACAATCGACTGCGTTAAAAATAATAGTGACAGCACCAAAGACAAGGATCACGTAAATTTAAGGCTTTTCAATCACATTATGCTGTCTAGTGACTCTTTTTTTTAATGCTCAACCGAGTTAGATATGAGGTTACCAAATATTTTCTAGAAGCTGTTGTAAATTTGGAATCCGAAACGTAACATTGAGTGTATCAGTATTAATTATATTCGGGTTTAAATTAGGGTTACTCAATACACCCAATAGAACTTACAACGCAGTCATATTAATCTCTTTGAATCTTAATGCATTGACGTGCAACAGGGATTAAAATACTCATAATATTAATTATTTTAAAGAGTGTACTTTGACTTTTTTGGGAGTGCATTAAATATCCCTGATATCGTTGTATAGTTGAACAGTGCGTAAAGAGGAGATTATTCAAACTTTGTTTTATTAATTATTTGTAGCTGTTATAAAATGATAACTCACAGAGTTTACCATATCTCGGGAAGTGTACTTCAACGAGTGGGGCAGGTCAAGGACTTAGGAGTGACTCTCGATCAAGAGATAACGTTCAGGCCACATTACTACAGTGTAATAGCGAAGGCAAACCGGCAGCTTGGATTTATTTTCAAAATCTCTGAAGACTTCCGGGACCCTCTGTGTCTGAAATCACTGTACTGTTCGTTGGTGCGATCATTACTGGAAAATAGTGTCGTTGTCTGGAGCCCATATCAACGCTGTTGGATCGCGAGGCTGGAGTCTGTCCAGCGTAGGTTTGTTCGCTACGCACTACGCCACCTACAATGGCGGGACGCAGCAAACCTTCCTGCCTACGAAGATCGGTGTCGATTGCTTGGAATCGATACGTTAGAACGAAGGAGGCACAGAGTGCAAGCTGTTTTTGCGGCTAAGGTGATCACCGGTGAAATTGACTCTCCGGAACTTCTCAATCAGCTGAGCTTCTATGCACCTGAACGAGTGATACGACAACGAAACTTTTTGCACCTTGTGCCTCGTAATCATCTCTATGGTATGAACGAACCTCTGCGTGCTGCTGCCGATGCGTTTAATAGTGTTTATTCCTTGTTCGATTTTAATATGCCATTGACTACCTTTATAGGACGATTATTTTAATACTAGCATTAACTGGTTTATTCATTAAGACAAACATATGTCAGATGAAATGTACAACGACAAATATACAAATATAACGATTTTAGAGTTACATGCTCTTATTTGATTGAACTGAAAAACAATAAAAAAAATATAGTATAGACAGAACACACAGAAAAAAAGTTATGAATTTTAATATTAATCGCATTTTTGTGCGTACAATTCCCTCATTTAAAAGCCAAATGGGGCGTAAACAACGAAATTGTTTGCAATCTTTCAAGCACCATACAACAATGTTTGCAATCTCTCATACAACAACCTAGATTCAGGCGTTAACTGGCCTAAATTTACATGAAATATCCCATTGTTTTCTGCAAAATTTAGCATTTCCTTCAAGCTCAATAGATAACGCAGAAAATTCAATGTTTATTTTTATCTGCGTAGTGAAGCACGTTTCTTAATAAAATGCAGGTAATCATTTCGAAGCTATTTGTTCTGTTTTAAGACCTTTTATTCATAAAATCAAAACGATTATAGTCTTGTTCAGCTCTGGAAGCTATAATTCTACATTTAATCAACATGGGTGTTTATAAATCGAGTTGAGTCGTTTGTTTTGGAAGTATCGCAAACATGACCCGTAACGCTGGTAGATCACCTTTTCGTGGTGCGTTACGGGGTATCAGATCTACCACCGAACCCTAGTCCGAATTAATTCAAACTAGGGAACATATTTGTTTTTTTTGTAGTCAAAGGAACATATCTTAGTCCTTATTACATTTTATGTCTTATGAAAAGTGACAATACTCGTTTTGCGCTTGTGCGAGGATGAGCTTAGAATAAGTAAAACATGGTTAGTGGTGGTGGTGAATTCTAATTGTCTATTTGATGTTCTATAGTTTGAATTGGTTATGAATAGGGTTCTGATGCATGGTCAGTATCGGAGTCATAGTTTGTTTTTTTTGCAATGAATCTGATTTTGACTGATAAAGGGGCGCGCCTTTGAAGAGTTCTCTCACTCCTCAAAGGGTTTAAATAGCGGAAACTTTCAATAAAATTCGATTCATTACCAACAAAACAAACAATGATAACTGCAACAACACCGAATACTTCATCATTTCCCAATAGTGATGAGGTAACTCGACATGCACTAAACAAAGGATACGGAATATACTACAATAGATCAAAGTACTGGTCGCAGTGGTTTATGTCCCGAACAGAGGGAAAAAAATCACAAACATAGAATATTTTTAACGTTGAAAATAAACCATAACAAGTATTAGAATGTTTGATAAAATTCTTTGAATGCCGATTTCTCGGCGAAATGAGTTGAAATAATACACACAAAAAATCACAACAAGAGGATAATCATAGTTGACATTTTTGAGAAATTCTAGAGGGTTTGAGCAGTTTAGTGGAATACCTGTAACTAGTAAAATAATAATTTTTCTTCTAATTTCTAGTAATTTTTTAGAAGATTACTAACAACTACATACTAGATATTCTAAATCTATCATCCTGTACAATGAAACGAGGAAAAGGAGTACTAAATAGCATGAACGTTTCATATTTAAATGGGAATCTCCTACCGATTCTCGATGACCTACTTTTCGATAAAAACATTGAAAGCACCTGAAGAAATCGAGCAAATTTGCATCATTCGGGAAAATTTCCACCCGCATAAACAAAGCCTTCGCTTACTACGCGATCCCGAAAATAGCCTACCTAGCTAAACGTTTGTTTCCCTTTTTCTCCCTCCTCCGCAGACATGGAACTGGAGCCGTCAGCCCAACCGGCCGTACACGGTGCTGGCCTCCTGGACAAGGGTCTACTGGGACTCGGCAGCAGCGACGCAGCAGCGCCTTATTTTCATAAATCATCGACTCGCGGTGGCCTGCTACTGGTCCTGTTAGCAATGGCCGTTGCGATGGTGGCATCGCAGCAACTGCCGCTTGCAGCCGGCGGCGGCTTATCGGCATGATTTGCATTGTTTCCGTTTTCCATTCCAATAAATCACTAGGCGATCTACGCACCTAATTAAGGTTAAGAATAACAGCAAACATACCATTCAAATCCGATATTCCGAAATAAGAAATGAACCACCACCATCACACGATTCGCCAGTTGGACCGCCATCAGCCACCTCGTCGCCGCCATCGCCATTCTCACAACCAAATATACACGAATCTCTCTCAGCTGGAATTATAATACAAACGCACGATAGGATAAAGAAAACAACAACAACAAACGGTCGCACATTCTCTACTTTCCCTTAATTTTCGTGTACAATTTAAATCGCTCACAATTATCCAAATCTCTGTCCCACACCAAAGATATTCCACGATTTTAAGGTTAGAACCCCAACAGCAGACAGCTGACTTGATTTCCCGTACGTAGTTGCCATATTTTGTACCAAAGATGTAGAGAAATTGAGAGAAGTGAAAGGTGAAACAAGAGACTTTAAGGTAAACAAAAACAAACACAACAAATTAGACAGTTGGGAATGACAAAATTGTGTTAAAATGGTCGTAAAAACATATTTATAGCGTGAGCAAAAAGAAGTAGATTGTATCTTTATTTTCAAAATTGTGAATACAAACACCTAACGTAGAATGTGAACATCAACTCATCAAGAGACAGCGTGTTAGCATGTAAAAGTGAGCCGAAGGGTAAGATAGTTTCAGATTAGTCAGGTGTCGGAAAAGTTTCTGCACTCGGAGAATGGAGCAATCATATTTGCTGGGTGCGGAAATTAGAATGGCACGACTTAAGTGCGGATACAAGTGTATTTAGTGTTAAGATTGATTCAGTTTAGTCTGCACATCTTTTTATTCCTCAAAACATACAAGTTCCACGCGAACGTTATCATTTCAGAACAGAAAGCATCTATCCTTTGCTTTTTTCCCGTGACACTAAACGATTGAATGAATTCTATTACTTATAAGTCTCAAAAGACACACTTAAGCATAAGTTAAGTAATGAAAATTTTATAGTTGAGTAAGGTTAAAAAAAAATGGAAAAAAAACATCAAAATAAGCGAAACTTAACCATAGGCCTTTCTAATCACACGGAAAAATATTACACAGAATGCCATGACAAGCAGCTCGCACTCACCGCATGTCAGTCCTGACAGACAGCTTGATCGAAGAAATATATCTGTATGTGTGAGCAGTAAATTTTAAACTCAACAACAAAATCTACCATTTTACCGCCGATTAGTCACGAATTGATATTTTCTGTAAATAGCAAATTTCACCTGAAAAGAGAAAAACAAATATCATCAAACCGTCGAAAAACATTGTTGGATGCATTGCCAAAAACCTCAGAATAAAGATGTAATTAACTTAATCCAAACTGAATCAATGCTTGAGTGACAAACGAGAACAACAACATCGCAGTAAACACACACACACAAACAGACGTAAATCTGATTGATTTCCATTAGTTTGTTTTTTGTGGGACCATATTAAATGAAAATATAATAAACTGATGTGAAAACATACAAACCAGAATCAGAACGATAGCGGCCTCCTCCACCGCCATTGGTTGTTCTGGCATCCATTGACTCCCCCACCTCCCTCCTCCCAATGATGTGTTTGTGTGTTTGGAACCACGCATGCAAAATAAATTGATAATTGATGGATAATTACAGCCTGTACATCGCTGCACGAACATGCAACTACAACATCAAGAAAAAACCAACTCTGCTCTCTTGTTCTCATAAATGCAATGATAAACAAACCTTCATAAACTCTTCATTGTATTGAATTATCATCTCGCCGTGCCGTTACAATTTATCTGATTTTCCACTGCACTGAAATAATGTCATACACCAGCCTCCTGCGGCGCTTCCTATTTTTTTTCTCTTCAACAAAACTGACGCCATGCCACTGTTTCTGTACTTCATATCAACACACTCTCAAAGAGAACGAAACACACTTCACAATCCGAGAAGTCCAACTAATAAACGATGAATCCGAGAAGTCCAACTAATAAACGATGAAAAACATCAAATTTAAAAATCAAACAAAAAACCATTACTGAGGACATGAATATTTGCGTGATGATCCGAGGGCCGGCATGGCCCACGTGTACCAACCTACATTCTCGGATGCAACGAGGCATTCTCATTTGGCAAGATAACAAACGAACAAATTGATTGTATTGCAAATGTTTCCCCTCCAATTCTCCATTATTCCCAGCGATGCGATGGGGCTGAAAAACGATACCACGGTCCTGGCAGCAAATAAAAACATTGTGTCTGCCCTTTCTCCTGACAATGTCACTTATTCCCGATTTTTTAATTTTTTATTCCACCTTTTTTTCCAACTCAAGCAGTAATCCTCGCTTTCTGGTATCGAGATTTTACAATTATTTGCTCGAAACATTTTTCAGCTCGCAGCATGTGTAGATTTAAAAAAATTACAAGGGAAAAAGAGAGTAAAACGTACATGTAAATATTGAAACAATTATCCAGTAATGTTTGGTCCTTGTCAAAAAAGAATGAAAAAATAGCTGAGATTAAAAACAAAAATAAAAATAAAAGAGATCAACAGATAATGCGTCGTCGTACACAACGACGCCTATGACAAGATTACCATTGATGGCTTTAGGAGAAAATTTAAACAGATGACACTAGTACCGGTGTAATGAACCGACCGTGGGGAGAAGTGAAAACAAAACAAAGAAGAGAAGAGAAAAACGATAGATTAAGAAGGAGGAAAACAGAAAGTATTGTAAAATATATATTAATGAAAGTGATTAATAAAAAAAGGGAAATATAATCTTAATTGTTCGCTTTTTTATTCATCCGAAATTTCACATTGTTAATTTTTGCATCTATTAGTTTGTCACCACTAATTCCAAACACCTTAACCTCTAAGGGGGTGCTTCCCATTCCACAAAATTGCTTAACAAGATAATTTTGACGTAAACATTACTACACGGTTACTGGCTAAAACCCATTAATGGGTACTATAGTACTCACTTTCGCTACACGGTTACTGGCTAAAACCCATTATTGGGTACTATAATTACTCACTTTCGCTCTCATCGCCACTCCTCATTTAATGGTGTAAGCGCGAATAACCATTACGTGTGGTACGAGAAACTTCCGTAAAAAATGGGTATTTTTTTGCCCATCGAAGTAAAAATTTTTGTTTTACTAAAATGGGTAAAAAAACACCCATTTTTGAATCATGAATACACGGTTACTGGCTAAAACCCATTAATGGGTGCAAAAATACGCATTTTTCAACACCACACGTAAATGTCAAACAATGGGTATAATTTGATTTGCCAAAATGGGTAAAAAAATACCCATCGGTGAGAACTTATTAGCAGGAAAAAAATGGGTGAAAAATACTAATGAAAATTATTTAACTCTCTTCAGTCGTTTGTGCGTTGAGTCTCGAATCAAATAAATCCGGTCCGAAATCTGCCAACAAAGGCAATTCAACAAATAAGCTGAGCAAAAGTGGATAGTTGGTCCAGTTGGTATGTAAAAGATTCCTAAATATATGAATAAATAAATTTAAAATAATCAATTTCCAAAACCGCCATTCTCAGATTGTTTGAAAAATGGAGGAGCTTCGAAAGAAACTGGACTTCGAGTTTTACATAATATTAATGCACTATCGAGTTTTACATCATATTAATGCTGTTCAATAAAAAATATTTAGAAATATTCGACTATCTACGACTATTTTTATTTCCAACGGATATTTTTTCGAAAGCACACGAATTCATTATCAATTTATCTATTCATGATTCAAAAATGGGTGTTTTTTTACCCATTTTGTAAAAAAAAAAAATTTTCCCTGATGGGTAAAAAAATACCCATTTTTTGACGGAAGTGGCCCATACTCATTAATGGGTTATTCGCGTTTACCCATTAAATGAGGAGTGGCGATTATAGCGAAAGTGAGTACTATAGTACCCATTAATGGGTTTTAGCCAGTAACCGTGTAGATAAATTGATTAATGAAATCGTGCTTTCGAAAAATTATCCGTTGGTAATAAAAAAATTGTAGACAGTCGATATATTTCAAAATATTTTTATTGAGACATTGCGATCATCTTCTGTAAAATGTAAATGCCAGAGTCCAGTTTCTTTCGAAGCTCTTCCGTTTTTCGAACAATCTGAAAGAAGTGGCGGTTTGGAAATTGATTATTTTAAATTTATTTATTCATAGGGTAACGGGATGTAATGTTAGCCTAGCTCCTTGATTCGGCCTATGTACCAAATATGTCATTATTTTGGCGATAATCAACAAATTCATGTTGTTATCAGGATGACCGATCTATTTCAAAGCAATTGAGACATAATTAATGAATTTATAATTCTTCACTTTCGCGTAATTTTCGATTTGTTTAACTTTTCAGGCACCATAATTTTTCTGGTTAAGCTGAACAGATTATCTACACGCTCTTCGAATGATCTAAATTTGCCGAAAATGAGCCTATAAACTGAATAATGCAGCCAAGATGTACAGAAAATAGTCACACGTTATAAGCTAACAGGTCACATAAGTAACAAATTGTTATGTTTAACATGAAAACCATAGACCCAATGTTAGGGACATATTTTTTTCTAGGTTCTCAATTATGGCCTGTCTTATGGAAAACGTAGTGAAAATGTTGTTATTGGTAAAATTTACAATACAAATGTCTGAGTTTTGGTTGAATGTTTTTCATATGGCTCATATTAACACAAACTAAAGGAACAAAATCTGTGTAGAGCGAATTAAAATGTTTTGATTGCCGAACGACCGCTAAATCATATGGTAAAATCGCTTAAGTGTTTCTTAGCAGTTTAAGTATAGTTTGATTGTTAGTTAAATTGTTTGTTGGGTAGAGCGAATACAGCTGGGAACGCCTTGGATCAAAAAATCGACAAAAAGCGTAAATAGCCAACATTCAATAACAAATCTATCGAATGGGACGAGCTTGCATCCATGAATAGACCCAATTTGATGCCTACAGGCCGACATTACATCCATATCCTTCGAAAGTTTCTGACTTTATAAAATGAGTTGTGTAACTTTTCGTGGTACATACTACCAGATGGCTTATTAAACATATCTTAACAAGTGTGTAGCTAGTTAAATTTTGCTTACAGCTGAAAAACTTCATGAGCTATGATAAAAAAATGTAATCGATTGTTTCATACTAGGCTGAGTCAAGGGACACATACCCTATATTTAGGAATCTTTTACATACCAACTGGGCCAATTATCCACTTTTGCTCAGCTTATTGTTGAATTGCCTTTGTTGGCGAGATTTCGGACCGGATTTTATTTGTTTCGAGACTCAACTGAATCGCAATGCACAAAACGACTGAAGAGAGTTAAATAATTTTCATAACTATTTTTCACCCATTTTTTTTCCTGCTAATAAGTTCTCACCGGTGGGTATATTTTACCCATATTGGCAAATCAAATGATGCCCGTTGTTTCGGCATTACGCATTAGCGGTGTTCTAAAAATGCGTATTTTTGCGCCGGTAATGGAGTTTTAGCCAGTAACCGTGTAGCTTCATATGGGTTTTTTGTTAGATTATAGACTCTTTAAAATGTTATTAGAGAGTCTTACAAGGTGAAATTAGAACCGTAAAAAGGCAAAGGGATGTTTCACTGAAATCAAGTGTGAAGTTAATTGCAATCGGTTGTGCAGTCCGTTCAAAACGAACTAAAACATTTGATCAATTTGGCAACACACTCGGATCGTTTGCAGCGATTTAGCATTTGAAGTTACACGCTCGCTCATGTTTACCGTAATCGCATAAAAGTGCACATACTCATTTATGGGTAGGGTTGACATCCTACCCATATTTGGTAAATTTGTATGCGGAAAAAATACTCAAATGTGGGTGAAGCGTGATCACGTGCCCATTATTAGGTGTGTGCGCTTTGCGATTGTGAGTATTCCTTACCCATATTTGGTGCAAACTGATCTTAGCGATGGTAGACCAAAATCGACAAAAAGTTTTCATAAGGGCCAATGTCGCAAACGTAAACAATGACTTTTTCCGCAAATTTCTCGAGAATGCTAACTTAATCATAGTGAATTATGACGATGATTGTACAGAACAGGAGTTCCCCTTTATGATAGAAGTGGTAGTTTACTTGAGCGAGTTAGAATTTTCAAGAAATTCGCAAAAGAAGCCATTGTTTACGTTTGCGACATTGGCCCTTATGAAAACTCCATGTCGAAATAGTCAAAAAGTCGAAAGAAACATTTATAAACAATGACATCTAGCGTATTTTTCTGGGATCTGCTTGCTGCCACAAACAAAATAGCACCAGAAACATATAAAGGGGGTTATTACCTTCCCGTCGGTAGTGGATATAGGTGTTAGGAACCTGGCATTTCCAGGAAATTTACGTTTGAAGTCTTTATTTACAATTGTTACTTTCGACCTTTTGACGATTTCGTCTAGAGTTCAAGGAAAGCGAAGGTGTATGTTGGTAAATTCAGCAGATGTGCATTTACTGTCAAACCAATTCATTTAGATATGCATCGAATTGAAGTTGATTTAAATTTTTTGAAATTCCGGATAATTTATCAAATAAAGTTGATCGCATTCATGTGAGACTGCTTAAAGTTGGAATCAATAGGAAATTAACGCTTTGAAATTGACTCACTGCTATGCAAACCCATTGATCTCAACAGATACTCTATTTCTATAGAGTACCCCATTATTTGTACTCTTTTGTACTACTAGAATCTTTGTATTTGTTTCGATTCGCTGTGTTATTTGGCAGAATATTTGTATATTACTTGCTTTTTCGAGACGTTTCTGCTTGGAAGGTTCCGAAACTCCGTGAACCTTACGTTTCTTGAAATCTTAGAATCCGATGTCATTTTGCAGTATATTGTGCATTGCCGATCTCGAAACATTCAGATCTGCCGCCATTTTACGTGATTTTCGTCTATTCCGTTCCCTGACCACCGTTCTGCACCGTACGAGTACGACCGGATCTATTCCGGTCATCCAACGAGCAGGTGTCACGGTACCTTCACCTTCAGATGATTCGGTACACAAAATCCCGCTTGACTCCGAGGTTTTTCAAATTTCTGAAAATAGCGCCCGGGCGATCACCTTTTTTTATCCCCACAGCATGAAACTCTTTCATCGCTGGTAAAAGATAAACACTGAATGAAAACAATCGGGCATAACCTAAAAGCGTTTGTATAAACATACTGCAAAATAACACCAACACATACGTGAAGCATGTTGAGTAGTTGCATGACACCAATGCGAGGAAAAAGTGTATGAGAATATATTGGACACCGTGTATATTGATTTAAACACACAGAGAACACATCCATGCTTGAGTCTCCGACAAACCAACATGAATGACAATAGAAAATTTCATAATATTTCTGTTCAAATCACATGACTGACATCTACCTTCGTGTTCGCTGAATTTCTTTATTGAAGCCACGAACACGCTTTGAAACTTGTTAAGAAGGTTCATGTCTGAGCTATTCTGGACAAATTAATTTTATCTAGATAAAAATATTCTATAGATTTTGACAGATGGTATCGCTACACATTTGAATCGGTCGTTATGGATTCTTGATCAAAAGTGAAGATTGAGTTTCATGTCGGTTTGTCGGTGCTTGAGTGCCCTTCGTGTGTAAATTTCTGCAACTGCCATTTTAAAATTTCAGCTCGTTTCCGTTAGTTTTGGTGAATCGTATGTTGATGGCACCACCTGCGCACCTCGAATTTTGCTGGTCGTTGTCAATTTTAGTTTGGTGAAACCTAGGGGTGGGACAGCTTTACCAACAATCAATATGCAACTAGCGATTTGAAATTGGTTCACTGTTGTAGAACCCCTTGGTCCGAAGTACACCTTGAAGCCAGCACCTTCCTATACATATTTGCGCCTTTGTTTTGATTTGCTGTGTTATTTTGACAGAGCTTGGGACCGATGTGCTAGTACTGACTAAGCCAAGAAAAAAATCGCATTTGTCTTAGAGTTAGTCTATGGCTTTACTCTGAGTTGCTTTCATGCACCGAGTAACTCGCGAGTAACTCAATATAGCTTGAAATTAAATAAATATTCATCTGTTATTATCGGTTGCCAGGGTTCTGAAAAGTTTTACTTACAACTAGACTTCCAATTTGTTTGTAAACATTGTGGAAATTCTGCTAATGGCAATAGAAGATGGCACAACGGTGAGTTCTACTGAAGTCCAATGATGAGTCATGATAGCGATATGTACACTCAGCCAAATAATCTTAAGAATTTCATAAGGTTCAACTTATGAACGATGCTTTTGAATTTCATAAGGTTGCCTTATGAACGGAGTTTGTTTCACACGACCTTGTTCTTGTACGCTTTTAAACATTACTCTTTTCTTGGGTAGATATACTACTAGTGGGCAAATCTACTGGACCCACTAACCCTCACGTTCCAAAGGTTCCGAGTCCGCGGTTGCTGAATATTTTTATTTTTTGCAACATCATTAAATTTCATAAGATAAAGTTATGAAACTCATACTGATTTCTTATAGCAAATAATAATAATGCAATCTTATGAATATCGAAAGTTTATTTCGCTGAGTGTATAGATTCGTAATTTGCAATCATAACATCGACTCAATTGACTGGAGCAAAGCGATTTGTGTCCATGAGTTAAGATACACAACAGCACCCTGATTGCTACTGTCAATGCTCGTTTATTGTCTCTTCATCACAATGCCCAGTGTCATCTATAGTCGTCATTGACAATATGGCAACGTTCTGCGTACGATAGTGATTGCTATCGCATATAGTTTACATAATTGCAGATCAAGCTCAGAAATCTTGATGGGTTTATACAAAGTTTGAATAGTTGGAGACATAAAAATAACTTCGTATCTAAAAAGGCAAAGCCTTACACGAATAGTGGTAAATACGATATAAAATTGTACGAGCATATCAGATATGTAGTTTAAGTGAATGAAGCTTGTTTTCCTAAACATTGAAAATTGCTAGTTTCCAATTGTGCACACTCGAGAGCTAATGTACTTGTGTCGGTTTTTTTGACAGCTGCTGTGCAAAAACAGAGAGCAAAAAAATGACAGTGCTCGCTTGGTGAGCAACGAGAGTTACTCGAGGTACCTCAAAAGCAACTCTGAAATTACTCGCTATGAAGAGCTGTCTTGCCCCTTGGGTGAAACATAGACTGGGCGGCGTTGTTTTTCCAAAGGTTTGCTTTTAAAAACTTACACAGTAAATTGGAAAAAAAAATCAGTGGGGTTGTGTACAAGACACGACCGGTTGACGTAGACTACGTTAAACCAGTTGATGTATTATAATGTCACCGAAATTCTGGCAAAATCCAATATGACTGCCAATTGACCAAAATGTAAGATAAACTCTTATTCAAATAACTCTCTTAAATTAGAAATTGAATTGATTTATTGATTGATCGTGGGTTGCGGCAACCAGCTACGAATTTTTTTTCACCGACGGAGAATTGTCCTGCTCGCCTTCCATGGAGGCTCTCTCGCAAACAGTAGCGACGGCTCGCCCTCCATGGAGGCGTTTTTGCAGTTGAGGCGAACGAATTGGCACCATGATATTAGGCGCACAAACCAAACGAAATAAAAGTTTAATTCTTGTGTAAACAACTCTTTTAATTAAATTGGTTGTCCTCAAAAGAACAGATTATCAATTTATGGATTGCACCAACCAGCTGGGTAAAATTTTTACCGACGGCTCGCCCTCCATCGAGCACTGAGCTAAATTTAAGATTAGTTTTTTTATAAACAACTCTTTTATTTTGATTTATTGTCCTCAAAAGGACAGATTATTTCCACCTACTGCTGCTCGCCCCCAAGGACGCTTTTCCTAAAACAGCAGCGTTTTCGAACTCGCTGCGAAACAATCGCCACGATGAGGTAAAATGGCGGCTTGAACAAACCCCATAATCCACCATTTTACTTCATCGCCACGATCGCTGTTTGGAAGAGCCTTGTTACTTACCACCTGCCTATGCGACCAGCTCCGCTGCCGGACGAATGAAGCAGCTGCGACCAGCTGCCTGCAGCCAACTGCCAGCTCCGTACAGCTTCAATGCTGCCAAACGAATGAGGCAAAATTAGTAGTAGTAAAATTGTATTTTATTTTCATTGCTTTGTCTTATATACTAGGTTTAACAAGTTAAGTGTTTCAGCCCATTGGGCTCTTCAGCTTTGTTTAATGTTTTATGTGTTTTATGTGTTAAGTGAGTTTTGTGTTCTAATATAGTTTTTGTTTTCCAGTTCGGTCCTTGGGACATTGTTAGTTTTGAAATTTGATAACCTAACTATAAACTAATCTAAATCTACAATTTCAAAATCCTAGGGGTGGGGAACCAGATCCCGGATGATCTGCTAGTTCCGATGCCAGGCAGCGTGCCCTGTACCGATTGATAGACTCACTGAAACGTTCTTCAAGCAATGATATGTTGGCCTGACGGTGGACCTCAGATGTTCTTGTCCTCGGAGGGTGTTCACTTATCATCCTGAGGAACTTGTTTTGTACTCTCTGAAGCTTCCAAGTGATGTGTTTTGCGCAACTCTCCAGATTGGCATGCCGTATTCGACGACCGGGAGTATGATTTGCTTGTAGACAGCAAGCTTATTTTTAGGAATAATGTAGACCTTCTGTTGATCAATGGGTTCAATAGCTTCAACAGAACGTTACACTTTGTGACAGTTTGGTCAACCTGCTCCCTGAAAATAGCTTGCTGTCATATCTTCTACAAGATAGACAGCTGATTTGGCCCATTCCACCGTTGCGTTGTGTTGTTTGAGGCTTATTTTACAATTTTCAGGCGGAACAAGTTTGGGAGAGTTGAAGTGTGGAAATAGGATGACCTGGGACTTCGCCGCGTTGATACAGATCTTCATTCGGTGAAAGTATTCTGACAGAACATTCAGGCTTCACTGCGGTTTCGCTAAGCGCTCTTGTACCCTACCATTGTGGACGACTGCGGTATCATCGGCAAACAACGACAGCGATCCATTTTCAGGGAGCGGGGGTATGTCCGAGGTGAATAGGTTGAACAGAAGTGGACCTAGTATACTTCCCTGCGGAACACCAGCGGAGATTTCCTGTGCGTCGGAAACTGCACCCTGCAGCGAAACACGGAATGTCCTGTCCGACAGATAATTTTTAATTATCTTCACCAGGAAGATATACACCAGGCCAGCTTATACACCAGGCCATCGTGCCATACGTTATCAAAGGCCTTCTCTGTATTGAGGAGTGCCATGACAGATGATTTCGCAACAGACTTGTTTCGCTTGAGGATGTCGGTTACTCGATTAAGTTGGTGCACTGTTGAGCGACCACGTCGGAATCCAAACTGCTCGTCGAGCAAGATGTTAAGCTCGTTTGCAGACGAGAGAAGCCGACGGTGGATCGCCGACAGTTTTGATACTCCTGAGAGAAGGCTGATGGGCCTATAGCTCTTGGAACATGAAGGATCTTTCCCAGGTTTCTGGATGACTTTGGCTGACTTCCAACACGAGGGGAAGTAGCTTAGTCGGAGCCATTGGTTGAAGTTCATCGCCAGATGGTTATAGAACTGGGGGCTCAATTACTTGAGGTCCAAGTTCATGATGTTATCGAGACCTGGGGTCTTTATGTTCTTTGAGCCTTTGATATAAGTCAACAATTCGTCAGCTGAGATCTCCAACTCCTCTGAGAAGTCGTTGGGCCTTATATGGATGTTAGTAATAAGTGCGCTAACGACAGCTTCGTGTGGACTGACGATGTTTTGTCCGAGATTGTGGGAGCTGACGAAGTGTTGACTTATCTCAGCAGCCTTTTCTGCAGGAGTTATCAAGCAATCTTTAGAGTCATTGCTGTTTAGTGGGATCAACGGTGGTATTGGCTTGGTTTTTGAAATTTTTGTCAACTTCCAGAACGGTTTTGCCCAATCTGGGAGAGACCGGATCTTGTCGGAAAAATTGTTATTCTTAAGGTCCACCATTATGGCCTTAATAATATTCGTCACTCGATTACAGTGACTTTTTAGCGTTTAGCAGGTTCAAAAACGAATTCGATATAATGTTCTTTTGTCTCCTGCAAGCGCGTACATTTTGCTTACAATCCACCTCTCTGCCTCTGTTCGGATTCGTTGTTTTAGGCTCGCACATCAGAGTTCTAAGAGCAGCAGCTTTTTAAGGACAAACTCCTTTTTTTACATCCGAAATGCACTAAAGGTGTTTGAGTAGTCCACAATTGTGGGTGCAGTGGAAATCTTTCGTATTTTATTTTTTTAATTATTATTAATATTTTTAGTTATTAAGACACTCTACCATTTTTGTGGCATTTCATTCTGAATTTATATATTTATTGAATTCATATATTTATACAAATATGCATTGGAATGCATACGTTTTATTTATGCATTGGAATGCATATTTTTAAAATATGCATTGGAATGCATATATTTGATATATTCTTATCAATGCATAAACCTGGTTTATTCATTCTAATGACTGGATAGATCGAATATGGTTTTAGCATAAAATTTATGCTTTTTAGTAAATTTATTTTTCTTCGTGTAACAACGGGCAGTTCAAAACGGAAAAGGCTGTTTAAAATGCCTTTCGCCATGTAAAGAGGTTTATGCCTCGACTCAAACACATCGCTTATACACGTTCTATGTTATTCGATGACATAGCACTCAGCTCTGACCGTGCACTGATGACATTAAATACTTCTACTGCTTGCCAACGAAATTGTACACTGTGAATGTAGGACATCTCTCAAATTAAAATTAACCTAAGCATTTTCCAATCGTGTGGGTTTATGGGGTTTATGGTCTGAAGGTAAGCAACACAATAACAAAACATTAATTTAATAGGAAGGAAAGCGATCTGAACCAATCTTGACAATGGGATCTTGTTGTGAGTGATACAAACGTCGAAAAAGTCCTAGAAATAAATGTCTTCAAAGCAACCCTTCACACTACTTCAATTCTTCTATTTTATGATCTTGCTAAAAGGCATAAATTTTCTTAGCAAGTTTACTGTAGACGATATAAATCTGATCCACTTTTGAATTGATATCGTCGACATTAATTGTTATTCACACATCAACCTCTATCCAGGCCCATCTATATAGAACTTGATTGCACTTCAGAATACAAAAATAAAAAGGTACAGCCCTTCATTTTTTTAATACATAACAATCTATTGTATTTACTCCAATTCCTTGGCCCGATAATATTTGTAAACTGGTTCACGTAAGATTAATAAATACAATTAAAATTACAATCTAATGATATGACGGAACCGGGAATTAACTTGTTTTCAACATACGAGGAACATAGTTTGAATTTATCTTCATTGATCTTATCTTATAATATATATTCTGTATTCCCAATTCTTTCCGATAACCCATAATCATGTCAATTATCTAAAATAAAATACTAACATTCAATTTCTATTTTCCACCAATTTCTCGCTAAAAATGTTTGTCGTGTACGCGGATTTCCTTTGTGCCCAGCTGTCAAAAGTCGTCATCATTTATTGTGAAAACCGAACAGCTCCCCAAAAGCGTCAGCCGAAGACCATCATCAGTCAGTAGTCAGTAGAAGAGGAAGAGCAATCGCATAGTGTTGAATGTGTGGCGTATTTCGAGTGGAAGAAAAACACGGAATTTGTGTAAAATTGCTGTAAAAAGTGTGAAATTTTCGTGTCGAAACGGTGTTTGTAGTCGCGTGTGGTGTGTACTTCGTACAGAACTAGTGAAATTCGTGTTCGCATAGTGGTTTCCTTTGGCACGGTATGGTTCATTTGTTTCCACTGAGTGGTGAGGTGTGAAAATAAGAAAAGAGGAAAAGAAGCTGACTGCTGCTTCATTTTGGAAAAAGGGGTTTCCACGGTGGAAAAAAAATTGCTTCCATATCGCGTGGATCATAATCAGTGTTCGGTGCTTCGGTTGAATCAAACAGTCGGTCAAACTGGAACGGAACAAAAGAGACGGGAGCACCACCAGTTCCAAGGACGCTCGAAAACATCACGGTTCAGAGGGAACGATTTCTGCTGGATCAGCGGAAGGAGGTGGAGGAGGTGAAGGCGGCACCGCCAGAGGGTCATCAACGACAACAACAGCGGAAGCAGTCGAGAGCAAAAAGAAGATGAACGGCCTTAGCTTCAATGAGCTGTGTTGTTTATTTTGCTGTCCGCCCTTTCCGGGACGGATAGCCTCCAAATTGGCCTTTCTACCTCCGGAGCCGAGTTACGATCTGAAGGCAGATGATGCTGCCAACAGTAAATTCACACTGAACCTGCTGGATCGGGCTGACTGGCAGTACGGCGATCGGGAGAAGGAATGTTTCGAGGCATTTTTCGCGAGATCCTCCCGGGGCAATCGGATCGCCTGTCTGTTCGTAAAATGCAGCACCAATGCCAGGTACGTTCATGGGTCTGGGCAGATGATGGGGATACCACCGGAAATGATTCAGTGGGTGAAGAGCGTTGTTTTTGCTTCGTTATAGAAGGTTCAATTCTTTCATTTTTTTTTTCCTCTTTTGATAAGAAAGCTACAACAGTGCTGGCAGATTTGCAGCTGCGCAGCGATGACGGCTGTGGAAAATATTATTGTTTACTTAGCACTTGCTAATTGGGCGAGAAATAGCGGAGGGTCCATTTTCATGGTTCGACCTATGCAACCTATGCAATGCTTTCGCAAGTTGTTTGCTTGAGTGGCAGTTGATTATTTTATTTACTTGTTTTGAAACCAGTGTCGAATGACTGTCGGGCGTCAAATCCCACTGAACGAGATCAAAGGAAGCTGGGCCATTCCGGGTACTTTGGGGTTTAGGATTAGAAAATAGATCACTTTGTTCTGGAGTCATGGGTAGTTGAGGCAAATTCTTTTGATTGTCTTCGATCTATTGGAATGTGTCATCTGATTTTCAAAATCAATAGGAAAATACTCTGAATTCGGTTTGAAAATTTCCTGAAACCCGGAAATATGAATTTTGTCAAATTGCCACGTATCTAGGGTGAATTACTAATTATTGAACAATTTTAAATTTCTCATTTATTTCCGAAGACAATTATTTGCACCTATTTATAAAACAAAAGAAAGAAGGGACAGACGGTAACTACAAGTAACTTCAAATGAAAGTGCCCCTGTTACTGTTAAGATGATTCTCTAGAAAGTTTCTCTCAAACATAAGTATAATTAATGCAATATTTCCCAACTGTACACATGAAGTAAAAATTTCCTAAACGAAATACAGTCGTAATGACATAATCGCTTTTTGTTCGATCAAATGTACCGCCGATATGCAACCACATATCGATTAGTCAGCCGTCAAGTGCCATTTGACTGATGGCCTCGCCAACTTCACCGTTCCACTCGTTTTCTGATAAGCTGATTCCGAGAACGTTCGCGGGTGAACTCTTATCGTGATTTCACCCGCATGACCCACAATCCTTACTGGGCGTTAATTGATTCTCCACATCGTAGAATTAGTAACATGGTCTTCTAGGCTTATCGCGCTTCTAGAGTTAGCGTTTTGCCGACTCTCAATTCATCGTTATATGAATTTGTGGATCGAAAATGTCTAACCCGACTTTGTAATACTTTGGTTGTGCCGACTATGCTATCTAAAAATTAGTAAAGTGCTTGCTTATCTGTTTGTTTGCTAACATGCTAAATGTGGTGCAAAAGCAAACGAAAATTAGGAATGCATTTATCCTAGCAATTTTGACATGCGAATAAGTGTTTCGATGTATACTCACTACTAAGTGAGTTAGAAAATTACACAATAGGGGTATTTATTACACAATAGGGGTATTTATTGTCAGATAATCTGCAGAGATGTGTACTATCTAGAATATGGAGAATCGTGAGTTTTCGTTCCAGGAAACAGTCAAGAAATTGAATGATCTGTTCAACGTTGAAACCTCCTTATTCAGCAAGTGGGACCTGTGCTTCCAGCTGTCTAAAAATGAAGCAGACGATTTTTTGACGTACGCAAGAACGGTAAGCAGACGCTGTAAAGACTTCGAGCTCAGCAATATCACGGCGGTCAATTCAAAAGTCTGATTCTCATCTGTCGGTTACGATCTTCGAAGGACAGTGACATCCGGACTAGACTTTTGTCAAAGCTTGACCCAAGCGCGAGAGTGAATGACCGCTGGAATCACTCATCACGGAATACCAACGCCTTCAGAATCTCAAGCACATGGTGGAACGAAAACACCCTATAGGCAGAGCGACGGACTGCAAGCAAACCTGTCACTAAGAGAGTTATTGAGGCAGCTAAACTTCGAAAGCTTCGCTCAAGAAAAAGACGAAGAAGAACGTGAACATCATATTTTGCGTTAATCAGATTAACTATTTTTCAAGGTGGAAGACCCTGACGGTAGACATCAAAGGAGATCAAGTTTGATACCGCATTGGACATCTCAATCAACTCGCAGAAAAAGTGGAAAATGATTTTTTTTTTTAATTTTAATCGCTGTAAGTTTTTTGAAAACTGGTAAAAATGGCGTCACCCGAAAAGCAACGTTGAGAATTGAATCCTAGAGAGTTTGAGCTGTTAGTGGAATACCTGTAACTAGAAATGAGAAGAAAAATTAGTATTTTCCATTTAATTAAAACTACCTTTGCTTATCTTGACAGATACGCGTATTTCGTCTAAAATGTGCAGACTTCTTCAGTGTCTCGTATTAATAACTCGACTCGGCTGGCAGTTCTGGAAGTTGACATACATTTTGAAAACTAAGCCAAGGAAAATTCTACCACTGATCCCACTAGACAACAATGGCTTCAAGGATCGTTTGATAACTCCTGCAGAAAAGGCTGCTGAGATAAGTCAACACTTCATCACCTCCCACAATCCCGGACAAAACATCGTCAGTCCACACGAAGCTGCTGTTAGGACGCTTATTATTAATATCCATCGAATATATCGACTTCACACAGGAGTTGGAGATCTCAGCTGACGAATTGTTGACTTATATCCAAGACTCAAAGAACATAAAGGCCCCAGATTTCAATAACATCATGAACTTGGAGCTCAAGCAATTGAGCCCCCAGTTCTATAACCACCTGACGATGGGTTTCAACCAATGCCTCCGACTTGGCTACTTCCCCTCGTGTTGGAAGTCAGCCAAGGTCATCTCTCGTCTGCCGACGAGCTTACCATCTAGCTTGACGAGCAGTCCGGATTCAGACGTGGTCGCTCAACAGTGCACCAACTTAATCGAGGAACCAACATCCTCAAGCGGAACAAGTCTGTTGTGAAATCATCTGCCATGGCACTTCTCGATATCGAGAAGGCCTTCGCTAACGTGTGGTACGATGCCCTGTTGTATAAGCTAAAAAGATACTATCCAGTTCTGTTTCTGCTTTCGTTTGGGACGGTTGAGAGTTTTGTTCTTTTCGCGCGATAGCCTTCTTCTCTACGGCATTGTAATAAATTTGCATTGTTCTTGTTTCATTAACCCGGTCGCTTTTGTTACAGCAGCAATGTGCGAGTTGAAAAATATTGTGCGATTTACCTTCGGTAATGGAGCGGATAAACCAGCCTTAGGCGAAGTGGCAAATTTCGTCAAAGCTTTGGATGTGGAGCTTGAAGAAATTGAAGCTGCATATAGGATTGCAGATGAAAAGTCCATTCTCGTTAAGTTTAAGTCTGAGCGGTCGATGTTGCACGCGCTGACCGCCAATTCTGACGAGCTGGTATTCCATTATGGGAATGGAAAAAAGGTCAAAGTACACATGTCGCATGCCCAGGAAATATGTATTACGAAGGCAATAAGGACAAATGCTTCATCTGCAAAGAAGTGGGACACCTGATAGCTTCTTGTCCCAAGTGGCAGAATCGTAGTTAGCCGAAAGTGCAACGTCAAAAAAAGGAGCAAAGCGGTAAACTGAAGAAAACTTTTGGATGTGCAGCAACCGGAGGTACAGCCACCGGATTATCAGAAACTGAAGGTGAGGGAGAATTGGATACGCTAGAGGTGCTGGAAGATAAAACGGAGGAATCTGTCATCATGCCGGTGGACACCGAAATACGTATTGAAGAACCGAAAGCGATGGATACTAGCGATCGTGCGTTGTTACTGTTCGCCGCATTTATGTCAACGGGGATCAGTAAACAAAAAGAGTCGGCTAGAATTGCAAAAGAACAAGATGAAGCTAACATAAAATCGCCCTCAAGGAAAAAGAAGAATCATAGTTTGTTGAGGAAATAGTTTTTTTGTGTGTATAACTCATTTGGCTCCGTAAAGCTAACGCGATTGAGCCGTATAAATAAATAAACTGGTAAAAAAAGATACTATCTTCTCATCTTCCTGGTGAAGATAATTAAAAATTATCTGTCGGACAGAGCATTCCGTGTTTCGGTGCAAGGTGCAGTTTCCGATGCACAGGAGATCTCCGCCGGTGTTCCGCAGGGAAGTATACTAGGTCAACTTTTGTTCAACCTATTCACCTCGGATATACCCCCGCTCCCTGAAAATAGATTTCTGTCGTTGTTCGCCGATGATACCACAGTCGTCCACAATGGTAGGATAACAATCGCCCTTACAGCGAAACTGCATCGAAGCCTGAATGTTTTGTCTGAATACTTCACCGAATGGAAGATCTGCATCAACGCGGCGAAGACCCAGGTCATCCTATTTCCACACTCCAACTCTCCCAGACTTGTTCCACCTGAGGATTGTAAAATAAGCCTAAACAACACAACAGTGGAATGGGCCAAATCAGCTGTCTTTCTTGGCGTTACCATAGACAGCAAGCTTTATTTCAGGGAACAGCTTGACAAAACTGTCACAAAGTGTAACGTACTGTTGAAGCTACCGTACCCATTGATCAACAGAATCAATGAAGGTCTACATTATCCCTGAAAACAAGCTTGCTGTCTACAAGCAAATCATACTTCCAGTCATCAAGTACCGCACACTAATCTGGAAGAGGTGCGATAAAACACATCACCTGAAGCTTCAGCGTGTTCAAAATAAGTTCCTCAGGATGATGGACACCTTTTCGAAAAGAACATCTGAGGTTCACCGTCTGAACGAAGTAAAAATGCTCGATGATCGCTTTAGTGAGTCTATCAATCGGTACAGGGCACGCTGCCTAAAATCGGGTCACCAGATCATCCGGAATCTGGTTCCTCACCCATAGAATATTCAAATTGTAGCTATAGATTTAGTTTAGCAGGTTATCAAATTTTAATACTAACAATGCTCCAAGGGCTGATCTTAAAAAAAAATTATAACATAATACATACCAAACAAACCAAACACAAAAAAACACTTCAACAAAGCTGAAGAGCCCAATGGGTTAAAACACTTAATTTGTTAATTAGTCACGGGCCCGGTAAGTGTACACCCAGATGCTGACGAAACCTTATTTTCTCATCATGGATGATGAGACTTACGTCAAGGCGGACTTCCGGCGGCTTCCGGGGCTACTGTTCTTCACCGTCCAACACAAGTTTGATGTTCCGGAGGAGGTAAGGAAGTAGAAACTTTCAAAACTTGCCCAGAAATACAAACGATCTGCTCATGTGGCAAGCGGAGTGTGCCGTTCGTAACTACTGGGAATGTAAACGGGGAGATTTACCTCAAGGAGTGTCTACAGAAGGTTCAGCTTTCTCTGTTGCAGCAACACGAGGGTCCTAGGATCTTTTCGGCGGACCTAGGTTCGTGTCAGTATTCAAATGTTGTCTTGGAGTGGTACGAAGCCACCCACTTTCGTACTCAAGGACATGAACCCCCCTAATCCACTGGAACTAAGGCCCATCAAATAATACTGAACTTTTATGAAGCATGCCCTACGGAAGCATCCTAAACAATTCAAATCTGAGGAAGACATGAAGTGGGTTTCCGTACAGAAGAGTACAGTGCTTGGTAGCTCCTGCTTTGTTCTTGATGACTTCAAAGATTCTCTTGGGTATCGAAGAAACCAGCATCTTGATAGTTTCGTGGCCGATATGCATACCTTCAACTCATTCACGGTGTTGAATTGGCGTCCATTTGCGTAAACCTTCGATGCCAGTATGCCCCAAAGGTTCTCAGTAGGGTTGCAATCTGGACTGCTGGGCATTCAAGAATGGTGATTTCTTTCGACTCAAACCATGCCTTGGTTTGTCGTGACACATAGATTGAAGCAATATCTTGCTGAAATATAACCTGTTCGTCCAAATGATCTTCCAAAAACGGCACCAACACTTCTTCCAAGAGGTCGCAGTAAGTAGTCGAGTTCATTTTTGTGGAGATCCAGCAGATGGGTAATTTGGAATCATAGAAAATCCACCCCATACCATTACAGTTCCAACATTTCTCTTGGATCGGGTTAGTCCTTTATCCCTTAAATCGTGCCAATAATGACTGTAGCAGTCTGGGCCGTCGAGGTTAAACTTTTTCTCGTCAGAAAATATGACCTGGCGCCATTGGTCAGTCCAGGACATATAATTCTGTGCAAATTGTAGTCGGTTTGCTTTGTGCTTTGGCGTAAGTCTGGGTTTAGGCTTTGGTTTTGTCCATTTGATGTTCGGACACACATTCAGAACGCGGCTAACGGTACTTTTGTGCACTGAAAGATCGAGTTTGGCAATAATCTGGCGACAACTCAACTGGTTTTTAGTAGCTTCCTCTCGGATTTGTCCTTTTTGCCGAGCTGTTAGGTTTGAATTCCCCTTTGTTCGCTGTTCCCATACTTCTGCGGATTTTTTCGATAATTCCGAACAACCTTTTCGGATCTATTGATTTTCCGAGCAATCTGATGAATACTGAGACCAGTATCCGACAGAACTCGGATTTTGCACCTCGCCTCGTCTTTCTGCAGCTTTTTGCCTTTCCCATACCTAGACAAATTAACTTTATTGCGAAATAGGGTAACGGGATGTAATGTTAGCCTAGCTCCTTGATTCGGCTTATGTATCAAATATGTCATTATTCCTTCGATAATCAACAAAATCATGTTGCTATCAGCATGACTGATTTATTTTAAAGCAATTGAGACATAATAAATCAATTTATAGTAATTCACTTCCGCGCAGTTTTCAATTTCCTTGACTTTTTAGACACCATGACTTTACTGGTTAAGCTGAACAGATTATCTATACGATCTTCGAATGATCTAAATCTATCGAAATTGAACCTATAAACCGAATAATGTAGCCAAGATGTACAGAATATAGTCACATGTTATAAACTAACAGGTCAAATTGTTAAAATAACAATGATTTAACAAGCAAACGGTAGACCCAATATTAGGGACATATTTTTTTCTATGTTCTCAACTATGGCCTGTTGTTTGAAAAGCGTAATTAAAATGTTGTTATTGGTAACATTTACAATACAAATGTCTGAATTCCGGTTGAATGTTGTTCATATGGCTCATCTTAACACAAATTAAAGGAACAAAATCTACGTAGAGTGAATTACAATGTTTTGATTGTCGAATGGCCGCTAAATCATATTTATAAATCACTTAAGTGTTTCTTAGCAGTTTAAGTACAGTTGATTTGTGAAATTGTTTGTTGGGTAGAGCGAATACAGCTGGCAACGCCTTGAATCAGAAAATCAGAAAAAGAATCGTACGTAGACAACATTTAATAACAAATCTATCGAATTGGACGAACTTGCATCCATGATTAGACCCAATTTGGTACCCATAGACCGACATTACATCCATATTCTTCGAAAGTTTATGATTTTATAAAATGAGTTGTGTAACTTTTCGTGATACATTCTACCAGATGGCTTATTAAACATATATTTGCAAGTGTATAGCTAGTTTAATGTTACTTCCAGCTCAAATACCGTATGAGTTATAATAAAAAATGTATTCGATTGTTGCATATTAGGCTGAGTCAAGGGACACATACCCTACTACACAGTACACAACGAAAATACTTACTGAGGTGCAGAAACAGCATAAACTATTTATTGAGCAAACTTAAGAACTTTCAAAGAAAATCGCGATAAAGGTGACTGCGTCTAAACGTTTGCAACGCATCGGAAGCAGGAAATATGGCTATAAGTCTTCTACGACAAGTAAACAACGCTAGAAAGCTGTTATTAGTGTGTGTAAGCAAAGCAATGGATCTCACTACTACATGCATATAATATTTGATTTGTTACACTGAAATAAAAAGAGCACAGCAAAATTTTATAAATGCGGCTAAATGATTGCAACGCACGGTTTTTGACTGTCTGAATGTTTGAAAAGGATCGGACTACTAGATAATTTTCTTCAGCTCTTTTTTCATGGTGCAATTTGATGTGGTACATCCTTTATACGCTGCCTTCTCAGTCATTGAAATTTCAATATCAATTCCGATACTTATCAAATTTTCGGATGTATGTATTCAGTTCGGATCCCTTAAAAACATTTGCTCAAATTAATGTGCGTGGACTACCCCTAAGACGATATTATAGGTAAATCAGAGCTCAAGCCGTTTATTCCCCCCACCCGCAGCTGAGTGTTCGCCGCAACACGAGCCAGCTGTTTCAGCATCGGCAAAAAAGCGAGAGCGAAGCAATTTCCTTTCTGATAAAAACTCATGTTAACACGAAAAGCACCATCATCAATAACGATGGAGGAACTTCACTCTAACTAACTATATAAGCTATATGCGAAAGTTACACCTCCGCGGCATGCGATTTGAATGACGCTAGCCTATAATAAATAATGCTGGCGGCGGCGGGTAGAGAACTTGTCGGCACACTCGTGATCAGCTACGATCATCTGGTTCACTGACCACGCTGCGAGGTAATGTTCGGATTGTTGCGGCTATGGGCAAGTACCGATCTAGACGTTATCAACATCGGTTTGAACGATTATGCTCGTTTGACACAGTTTCGGAATTGAACGATGCGAGCGCGATCTTGGTGCAAATAAGGTAGACGAAATCAGACACCCTCTACTTCGGACCTATTCCGGAGGTGTAATAAACCATTAGTCTGGTCAAGAAATGTCAAAAGATTACTGGCTGTGATAGAGCAAGTTTTATTTCCTACTCCTCGCTATCTCGGCATTCATATCGGCACCAGTGGACAATGTTGCTGATATTCTATACTTTGCTGTATGTGTCCCCATTCTTTGGTTTCCACATTTCACTCTTCTCATCCAGAATGGGAAAAATTGTAAGCGCTAGCATGTTCGTTCTATGGATATTGTCACGCTTTTTGTTTGTCTACATTTCACTGTCAGGTGCCCCAATTGGTGCTCGTACTCCAGTACCGGCTACACACTGCTACTTGATAATTGAAATGAATGTGGACCATGCTACTATGAACACACCTAAAACAGTTTGGTTGACTGGGGATGAGACGATGATGAAAGCTGATAGGGCTGACCGTAAACAATTTGTCTCATAAAAGTTTTCCCTTCTCTTCCTCTTCTCTCACAGATTCACACTGCTCTTCTCGCACGGCAACGCGGTGGATTTAGGTCAGATGACGAGCTTCTTCATCGGACTAGGCCAGCGGATTAATTGCAATATCTTTAGCTATGACTATTCCGGGTACGGGATGAGTACCGGTAAGCCGACGGAGAAGAATCTTTACGCCGACATCGATGCGGCGTGGCATGCACTCAGGACACGATATGGCGTTAGTCCGGAGAACATCATCCTGTACGGGCAGAGCATAGGAACGGTGCCGACGGTGGATCTGGCCAGTCGGTACGAGGTCGGAGCCGTCATACTACACTCGCCACTGATGTCCGGCATGCGGGTTGCATTTCCCGCGACCAAAAGGACCTGGTTCTTCGATGCCTTTCCCAGGTAGGTTTTGGTGGTAGTTTTAAAGTGAACAATAAATAGAACTATCTTCTGGCAGGTTCAAAGTTGATTCGATTAGAAGCCGTTGAGATTAGTAGTTATTACTGCAGTAGCGTGTGTGTATAGAGAACTATGTCACGAACTGTTTAAGACAAACGAGAGACAAGAAGACTAAAATCGAACAACATTGTCGAAAAACATTATAAAAAACACATCTTAATCTTTGGGGCACTGGGCACCCACGGATAGTAGATTATAGTAGATACGAAAACTGAGTAGGTCAGGAGGGAGTTAGATAAGGGTCACTTAGGGATCAAGTACGATATCTTTTTACGTGAAGCTATTTGTGGTTTATTGACCGTGTAGTCCAATGGTATTCAAGTTCATCACCACGATCATTTTAGTTCTTGGTACAATAATGCAAATTTGTCGAGTAACAGTTGATTAGAGCCAACAATTCAATTATAAACTAAGACCTATAACGTCAATCTTTCAAGAATTTATAGCCAAATATACGAGAGCAAACATGCCTCTACCAGATGCTGCTTTCAATTTGCGAGATCGATTTGAAACTCGAGAGAAATCGACAGTTATTTTATAGTTGGTTTTTAGTAGAGATGCACTGAATATTCGGCCGGCTTAATATCAGCTCATTTGGATTTGGCCGAAAATTCGGCTGGCTGAATAATAGGTTTAGGCAATTAACTTCTTTAATTCGGTATCATTTGATGATACTTCTGGTGTTCCTCAATGCAGTCATTTGGGCCCACGTCTCTTTGTGCTGTTTGTAAACGATCTTTGTGGATCGATTAAATCCCCGAAGGTTATGTTCGCTGATCACCTGAAGTTCTAACGTTGTGGGGTTGTGTCACCAAATCTTGACAGCAAACAACTTCTCGATGATGTTAGCTTCAAGCTGATTAGAGATGTATTTATTTATCGTATAAAGTGTCTTTAATATACCTGCCATACAATTTTAGTGTAGGAATCAACAGTCAAATAATCAAGAGGAATCGTATTGCGTCCACTTTGTAGGTTAGCTGTAAGCTTGGCTGTAAGTTTGTAATTTTAGTTTAGATTAAGAATTCAAAGGGTTCTTATTTATTACTTACAATAGGTTTAAGTTCAAATTTCACAAGTTTTGCGGTGTTTTAAATTCTTTTATGGTAGACTAAGTAGCTTTTTATTTAGAATAATCGAATAATAACTGCGAACGTGCAGTACCATCGAATTGCACACAATGGTCCTTTTGTATCGTCTCGGAATTATCAGATCCCTATTGTTCCGACGTTTCTCGACAACGTTTGTCAGCAATGACATATGGATCGTTTGCGGCCTGCTGTAAAGCGATTCGATGAATATCGGTTGCGTCGCTGTCTCGGGAAGTGTTGCCGTGACATACCCCTGCCCGTAAACCTTTGTGTTCTTCCGGATCTCCTGAAGACTTCATAGGTTTACAAAGCTCTCCCACGTCCAACACTGCTAGACGGACGGCAGGCCGTCGTAGAATGCCATTTGTCGTTCGCACCAACGCCTGGCGAACTCTTCCTTCACGTCCTACAATAATCTTCTCAATGCGTCCACGGATCCACTGGTTTTGCCCGGCTCCGTTGACTACAAGTACAAGGTCCCCTTCTTCTTGCTCTTTCACGCCCTCGAACCATTTGCATCGGCGGGTAATGACCGGCAAGTACTCCTTGATCCACCTTTTCCAAAACATCCCGATGATGAACTGGGCCAGTTTCCAGCTACGGAGAGCTGCGTTGCTATTAGCTTCGGTTGGGGGAAGGACTATGTTACCCGTCGAGTTCCCCAGCAGAAAGTGGTTAGGCGTCAAAGACACTTGATCCGCTGATTCCAAAGGGATGTACGTTAGTGGTCTGGAATTGACCAACGCTTCTGCGCCATAGATGATGGTTTCCAGGGTCTCAACATTGGGTTTTCGAAGAGTGTCCAGAGCTGAGCCAACTGCTGTCTTTAGCGACCTGACGAGTCGCTCCCACGCTCCACCCATGTGTGGGGCTGCAGGAGGGTTGAACTTCCAGGCAGTGTTTGAGTTCGTGAACGTGTTTGCTATGAACGTGTTTGCAAGCTGCCGTTTGGCCCCTTGAACGCAGGTGCCGTTATCGGAATAGAACACTGCTGGTGATCCACGACGACATAGAAATCTCTGTATAGCCATAACCATGATTCCGTAGACAAGCTATGGACTACCTCCATATGCACCGCTCGAAACGTTAGGCAAGTAAATAATGCGACCCAGCGTTTCATCTGGCTATGGCCCACTTTGACCAGCACTAGTCCAAAGTAATCCACTCCAACGAATGTGAACGGACGTACAAATGGCTGTAACCTTTCCATGGGGAGAGGTGCCATTACTGGGACTTTGGGAATGGCTTTGGTGATTTTGCAGAACATGCAGTTTTTTGCAACCCTTTGCACAAGAGATCTCAGCTTGGCCACTTCGAAGCGCTGTCGCATTTCGTTCACCACTGTCTCGCGGTTGGCGTGACGAAACCGACGATGGTACCAATCCGTAATGAGTGTTTTTATTGGATGACATTTTGGAAGAATAGCAGGATACTTGGCTTCGAATGGCACGTACAATGCAGCACCCATGCGACCACGAATCCGGAGGATCCCTTGCTCGTCCATGAAAGGCCAGATTTTATAGATGGAACTCGACTTGGACACGGTGGTATGACGATTATCCGGGCTACCCCGAGTTTCTTCCAGTCTGGTTCTCTCTTCTGGATAAGCATCGTTTTGCGCCCTTTTCCACAGCAGCATTTCGGATCTGGACAACTCTCCCTGGGTACGTACATTAATTCGCAGATTCTGTCCGGTGTTCTTTCGGCGCGAGTTATCGATGAACCGAATTACGTACGCCATCGTTCGCTGCATCTTTGTCCATTGGCTGAACCTGGAGTACTCCAACAGCGTTGAATGAGTGTAGTGTACCTGTACCTTTCGCACTTCTTCATGGCTTGTAGCTACGGAGGGTTGTTGCGGCCAAGACTCCTCATCATAGCGCAGAAGTTCAGGTCCTCGAAACCAAGGACTATTAGATTTCAGGTTCGGCCCGGTTTTTCATTTCGTAGCAACATCCGCAATATTCAACTTCGATGGTACCCATCTCCAGTCAAGCGGGTCACTCAGAGTAAGAATCTCTCCGACACGAACCGACACGATTTTGTGAAAACGGCGGTGGTCAGAACAAATCCAGGCCAATACCGTAGTCACTGTGGAGTCACTCCAGAGGAAACGTTGAGCAACTGGGTAGGCATGATAGCCCAGAATCGAGGCATGAAAGCGAACTCCTAACACTGCAGCCTTCAACTCGAGCCTCAGGATTGAAAGCGTTTTCAGAGGAGCTACTTTGCTTTTTGCTCCCACAAGTGACAGCTGAATCTTACCGTTTTTCACCAGTCGGAAGTATATGGCGCACGAAAACATGGACTTGCAGGCCTTCCAAGGTATCGGGAAACGGGGAAAAGAAGCAACGTGGTATCATCAGTTTATCCAGCACCGAGAAGAGGTCCACCCACTGGCGCCATTTTCGATAGAGGTCTTCGTTTATTGGATCATCCCAGCCTGTCCCGGAAGCCCATGTCCCTTGAATAATTTTCCCGTGCAAAAAAAAGGGGAGATCAGCCCCAGTGGGTCGAAGAAACTCATAACGACCTTCAACACTTCTCTTTTGGTAGGGACGTGTACCGCGTCTACGATAACACGAAGATCTTCTCGCAGACTTACAGTGTAGGTGAAACAATCCTCCTTGGAGAGCCACTTCATCCCCAGGACACATTCGTACGTACCTTCTCTTTCAAGCATCAGAGTCTTTGGACCGTCAGCAGTCATTCGCTCTATCCCGTGAAGCAGTTCAGCTGAGTTCGAGCGGAACCCCCGAATCTTGAAACCTCCTCTTGCGTGAACAACCTTCACTTCCTTAACGACATCAACCGCCTCTTCGACAGTCAGGAAGCTGTCCAAGTAATCATCAACATAATGGGTTTTTTTTATTATGGCGGTGGCCGCACGTGGATAATGGTCAGAAAACTCTTGCGCATTGATGTTTTTTTAACATATTGCGCAGAAGCGGGCGAACAAGTTGCGCCGAACGTGGCTACGTCCATGACGAAAACCTGGATTTGCTCGGACCAAAACGATAATAATGAAACCAACTACTTTTTAACCAATTTCATAGAATTTCCATCTATTCACAATCTTGGAGATCATAAAAAGTTATTGTACGGTTTAACAACATCTTGGTAATGCTAACTATTCCGGAGAAATTCCACGGCTTCCATGATTTTTTTTCAATTTCTCGTAAGTTATTTAAATATATGTGATATTTTGCTTTTTATCACAGAATATGTACCAGCTGGAAGTTAAAACAACTTCTGGGAAGAGAAATCTGATTTTCTAACTTCCCGTCATGTCCAAAAAGTTGTTCCTATTCTAGGATGATCAGCAAACTTTTTGGAAGTTTATCCAAGTTTCCAGAAACGGCAATTCAATGAACTTCTCTAAAGTTCTACCATTTCACTTCTCGAAAGACAGCGCGCAAACTTCATGATTATCTGGAAACTTCCAACTATTTTATCGAACTGCCGAGAAGTTTAATCAACTTCTGGCATGTTCATTATAGACACCGAATCTTCATAGATATTCCGAAGTTCATTAAATTAAATTTTTAAAGAGTGCGTTCAGTAAGAATCTTAGAAGCTTATATAAGTTCTGAAATGATGCAAAATAGATCCGGTATAAAACAAAATTTACAAACACCAGCGATGCAGCGATGCAGCGATGTTTTTGCGTTTGGTCTAAACAAATAAATCCAAACCACGATTTGAACCACCGTTGAAGATGCCCTTAGAAGATCTGTCTACACGGCTGTAACAGGTGAGGCCAGAAATGAACTTATCTTTCATGTGGTGTCGAATGTGTTTGTAAGGGTGTTAACACATGGTGAAAGAAGAATTTGGGCAGCTGTGCTCAATGCCGTCTGACGTTGTTTGCCGGATTCCAGAGAAAAGAAAATGGTATGGACAAATTTTGGCTAGAACCAAATTTGACAACATTTGTTGAAAATTAGCTCATTCTGTCGCACAAAAAGGCGTATTTTAAATAAATGGAAAGTGTCTGGGGGTAAATCAAACTGGAAAAAGTTTGGGAGCTTTAGCTTTAGCTACGAGTAATTTATATTAACTCATCTTAACAGTCGGGAAAATAAGGCAAAAATGCGGGAAAAATGCGGGAATTTTTATATTAAGATTGTGTGGCCACCCTGGATATGGCAGTTGCCGATCGGTGAGACCTGGTATCGACTGGCGGAACTTTGAGATGGCGAGACGATGATGACGAATCCTTCCCATTGTTCATCTTCCAAGTCGGGTTCCGTGCAGGACTGGCAGCTGTATTCCGTGGGTTTACAATGTTCCTCCACTCCTAACCCCATAATAAAATTCTTAATGTTTTGTCGGGTTATGTCACCAAATCTCGAACAGCAAACAACTTTGGATTTATCAAACGTAATACACAGCAGTTCGAAGATGTATACTGTTTGAAGACACTCTATTGCGCGCTGGTACGCAGCGTTCTGGAATATGGTGTGCTTATATGGGCACCATTCCATGCCACTCAAATAAATCGAATTGAGCGAATTCAACGCAACTTCCTTCGATTCGCCTTTTGTCGGCTGCCGTGGAATGACCCTATTCGGCTGCCACCCTACGAGCATCGCTGGGATTTGATAGAACTGCCAACTCTGTCTAGTAGGAGAGTACTTTTGCAACGCCTGTTTATATTTGACATCATGAATAACAACGTAGACTGCTCGGTACTGTTAAGCAACACCAACATCAACGTCCCAGCTAGAAGAACTCGACGCGCTGATTTTCTCCGTATTCCTGTTCACCGTACTCACTTTGGACAGAACAATCCGCTTAATATCTGTTGCCGTCTCTTTAACAAAGTTTATGACCAACTTAATTTTAATACGTCTAAGTCAATCTGTAGGAGTAGAATTAGTTGATAGCATCTGTCTGTACGATATCTTCGAAGACTAGTAAATAAATAAATAAAACCAATGCAAAGTCCAACATCTAAGCGGGAGCAATGGCAATGCAATTAAACTTTCCCACGACCACTAACCACGAGGGGATGAGAGGAAACCTCCAAAAGGCTAGAGGCACAGTTTGATGGGGTCAATTCCGATGCCCGGCACACCCGGATATGATCTGTTGCTTCTTCCAGTTGAAGGGAAATGGTTATACGACAGCATCAAAGACAGTGTCTTCGAATACTTGGCTAAGCGTTCCGTAGTAAGTATTTCTGGCACGGAACACGAACACGTCTGATAGGAGTCAAGCTGCCGTTCATGTTAGCTAATAATTTTGGATGAGATGTCAAAAATTACAGGCACTTCCCATCATTTTCTCAATCGGCTGAAAACAAAAATTTCCTTTACTATTATGGAGGATGCCCATGTGCCGTGTTTCAATGGTATAATTGAGCGGTTCCATATCATTTCAGCAACGAGTAATTTTCATATTTTTTGATTTGCATGAAACCTTGCATACACGTTTTTGGGGAAGAAAAACGCCGTTTTGCATACTTGGTTCGCCATTTTGAATCTAGCCTTACTTATAAGAAGGGCCTATGAAAAATGCACATGATATCTTCAAAAAATTGTATCTCGGAAACGGTTTGTCCGATTGGTTTGGTGTCTTCGGCGAAATTTTAGACAATTGTTGGTGCTATATGGAGAAAATATGCACGGTAAAAAATAGTTTGGTTTTTGTGTTTTGAACTAAAATATAGATTTTCCCTTAAAAGTGACCTGTCAATAATTTTTTAATTATTCTTATGTTATAGCTAACTTAAAATGCTATCTAGTGCACAGTGAGTTGTTCTGGAGAAAAATAGGTTACAATGAAAAATGAAAAATAGGTTACAATGAAAAAAATTTAAAAAAATTACAATTTTCAAAAAAGCTATTAAGAAAAGTCAAAAAAGTTTGTTACCCTAATTTTATGAAAGTACATCAAATTTGCAAGCAAAAAGTACTTCGGTATCATTTTTCTAAGATGCACCGTTTAGAAGATATTCCTGATTCAATATTGATTTTTTGATAACTTAATAAGTTTTGGCCCTTTTCGGATGTACTCCGTGTTTTTTAAGTTTCAAAAGTATTTTTTTCGGAAAGATTGAAAAATTTTGAGTTAAAATGACACTGACAGCTTAAAGATTCGAGTGAAATTCTCTGCCTTAAAAGTATTTTGAAAAACAAGTTACAAAATCCCACTATCAGGAACAATGATTTCTTCCAGTTATTTTTGGTGTATTGTGTTGAAAATGTGCATTCAACTCTTGCATATCGCCTAATTTTTAATTGTTTAATTTGCTTTTTTTCAGTATAATATATTACGAAAGGATGGATTGTGGCCTGTTGCACGTTCCAATGGTGTGATTGAACTTCATCCTGCAAAATGAAGCTGTAATTTTCAGAAAAGTCACAAATAGCTAAAAATTCACCATCTTGCAAGTTTTGTTTTGTAGTTTTCAAAAAATTGGATTGTTCGGTTTTTACAAAATCATGCGGAATCAAACTTTCTAATTTTGAGCTGAAAAATGAAACAAACTCATCGATTTGCTTTACAATAGTTTCTAAATCACATCTGTCAGTGGTAACCCATTGTTCGAATGAAAGCTTTTCAACAAAGTTTTCTTCCAGTTGTTTCAATAAACTGTCTTCTAAAACTGAGGTATCTGGGCAGTTTTACATCTTCGTAGATGGCAATGAGTTGTCTTATTTTCGCAAAGTAATCTATTCGTTAATGTTTTTAGATCATTCAAGACATTGTATTTTTTAAGCTATGTAGAATTAAATTGACATTTTCATGCGTAGTGCAAACGCAAACATTATGTGTTCCTGTGATAGTCAATAGTTTACATTGCCTTGGCCGGAGGCTTGCAAATGATGAAAACCCTATTTTTACATTGACGTACATTTCATTAAAGCGATTAAAAGCTTCTCTCAATGTCATCATTAACAATCTTTTCTGAACAGCTAATCTCTTATTTCCTGTCTTTACGCTAACAAAATCTCTTTGGCCTGGCATTGCACGGCTTATATCATCGTCCTCAAAAAAACTCAAAACCAGTTCTTTTGTTTCATTACTCAAAGCTTTTCCAGAGCTTGAACCTTGAGATGAATCAAATACATTATCTCTTTCCTTTCTTGCATCTGATGCCATATTTCTACTCGTTTCAAATTCGTCTACAATTTTTTGTACTGACCATGATTTTGGTAACAATGATAAAATTAATAGTTTTTCTTGCCTTGTGGCTGAATTTAAAAATTTCATTTTCCTATTTTCTATGACTTCATCAAACTCGTTTGCTTTTTCTGTTTTAGCGTCTAATTTAAAAACATTTCTTCGTACACCTTCGACGATTTCAGCGCACTTTTTTTCAGGATAGTGGACATTTTTAACCTTACCTAAATCCATAGGCGAAACACGAATAGCTGCTATTCCTCGGTTGAAATTTCGACGTCTACAGGCATCGTGAAGTCTTCATTTGATTGAATTGTGCTTAGCGTTGACGCTGATGGTATCGTGACCAAACTTTCATAGCTTTGCGAATCAGGTACATCAGGTATGGTCTGAACAGTTGGCATCCTTGAGCCGCCGGCTACGCTTTGTTCTTCGTTTTGGGTGAGGTGAGCTCTTGAATCAATATGTAGACGGCAAGACGAACAAATACGAAAATCCTTGGTGTTGAGTGTGGATACCTTGGAAAATCCAATTGATTTTAGTTTTTGGATGATACCATCCGTGAGATATCGCAGCTCTTTCGAACACTGAATGTCTTTGAATGGGCGAATACATTTTATTTTACTCATTTTGTAATCTGTAACATAGACAATATTTTCCAATTGTTAGTTTTGTACGAAAATACGCTCAGGTATCGTCGAACCTTCAGGTACGAGTTTGGAGAGTTGGAGCGAGGTAGATTTGCTGGCATAGGTATATTGTTATTGAAGAAGATTGTAAATTGTATATACCTGGAATGAATAAAGAGTGCGGCGGTTGTTGATTGAGGTATCAGTCGGCAGCCGTCTAGTTTGATGGAAGGTGACTAAGACTGCGTTCTTTTTGTTTATTATTAAGAAACGGTCATCGACGGAGCTAGCCTCGTTATGGCCAGCGTGGCCATGGTGGACTAGTTCCAACAAAGACCATGTTTACAATCACCAACTGTACGTAGTACAGCTAACTGTTATCTAATTACCTGTATCTAATACTTGTTAGCACGTTTTCAGCACAACGCACCAAAAATCACTTGAAGAAATCATTGTTCCTGATAGTGGGATTTTGTAACTTGTTTTTCAAAATACTTTTAAGGCAGAGAATTTCACTCGAATCTTTAAGCTGTCAGTGTCATTTTAACTCAAAATTTTCTAATCTTTCCGAAAAAAATACGTTTAAAACTGAAAAAACACGGAGTACATCCGAAAAGGGCCAAAACTTATTAAGTTATCAAAAAAATCAATATTAAATCAGTAATATCTTCTAAACGGTGCATCTTAGAAAAATGTTACCGAAGTACTTTTTGCTTGCAAATTTGATGTACTTTCATAAAATTAGGGTGACAAACTTTTTTGACTTTTCTTAATAGCTTTTTTGAAAATTGTAATTTTTTTTAATTTTTTTTTTTCATTGTAACTTATTTTTCTCCAGAACAACTCACTGTGCACTAGATAGCATTTTAAGTCAGCTATAACATAAGAATAATTAAAAAATTATTGACGGGTCACTTTTGAGGGAAAATCTATATTTTAGTTCAAAACACAAAAACCAAACTTTTTTTTTACCGTGCATATTTTCTCCATATAGCACCAACAATTGTCTAAAATTTCGCCGAAGACACCAAACCAATCGGACAAACCGTTTCCGAGATACAATTTTTTGAAGATATCATGTGCATTTTTCATAGGCCCTTATCATAAGTAAGGCTAGATTCAAAATGGCGAACCAAGTATGCAAAACGGCGTTTTTCTTCCCCAAAAACTTGTATGCAAGGTTTCATGCAAATAAAAAAATACAAAAAATAAAAATTGGAAAAATTTCCCACTTGTTCGTGGAATCGCTCAATTATGGTAGTTGTAATTGTAGCTTGTCAGAACTAAAGGAATCCGTTCTATCTATCCTATAATATTGTATAAGATCTTTTGACACAGAAATCATAATCAAAGATTGTATCAGAGTGCTTAACCTACTGTACCGTAAACTCAGTTCAAAAGTTATAAACACAAAGTCCAGTATAATAACAGAACGAATTCGCAGCACTAATATCGAATCATCCGCTTTTCTTTTCCAGCATCGACAAAGTACCCAAAGTGACGTCACCGGTGCTGGTGATACACGGCACCGAAGACGAGGTGATTGACTTTTCCCATGGGATGACCATCTACGAGAAGTGTCCCCGGGCGGTAGAGCCCCTATGGGTCGAAGGTGCCGGTCACAATGATGTAGAAATGTACAGCCAATACTTAGAGCGACTGAAGCAATTTATCTCGGTGGAACTGGTCAACTGACAAAAGCTGAACAAAGGAGGGGGCGGAGAGAGTGACGATGGCGGAGGCGGTAGTGGCCGAAAGAAACGAAGTGCAGACAAAGATAAACGAAGTAAAAATGAAGCGGATGGTGTTGCGGAAATAGAAGATGTGCCGGAGGAGGATGAAAACGATGAAGATCTGAATACAGGTGAGTCGCATAGCATAACTTTTATTACTGACTGGCAATTCTTATTCACTCCCGCGTTGTTTCTAGACGACGAAATATTGAATGCGTCCATAACGATTAGCTCGGTTTCGAACGTGTCGACAACGGAAAAGCTTCTCTAGCATCAGGGGTCGGACGCTGGTAGCATCGGTCACCTGGTTACCAACGTCTCGACGGCTACTGCCGCCGCCGCCGCATCCCTTCCCAGCGCATCAATGCTGCCCCCATACTCTCACGATAGCAATAGCCACAACAATAGTCACAACAACAGTAAACGTAGTAATACGTCCGCTCGTAGCAGTGGAAACACCAAGGCCACGGTCCACATCAACGGAATCGCGGTCGATCACTTCCAACAGAATTCGGACGTCGACGAGGATCGAACATCGATTGCAGCCTGTCAAAACAGCGACATTCATGGATTCATATCCTACTCAAGCGACAGCAGCATGATTGAGCTGAACTTGAAGTTCAAAAAATGCGCCTGCAATGAAAACATCATCAACATTTCCAAAGAAAACCTACAAAACCAGCAACAACAACAACAACGAAACTCGGAATCACCGTTGGCCATCGCAACCAGTTTGTCTTCTGCCGAAGGTTTGCTGAGTGAATCAGTGACAGGACACGAGAAGACTGCTGCAGTCGCCGACGCCGCAGCCGCCACCGCCACACCATTCAGCAAAGAAGGTAAAAGTAAGAAATTACTACAGTTGAACAAAGACAATTTGAATAGTTTAGTGAATAAACTGAACGATACGAATAGCTCATCCTCATCGTGTACAAAGTGTAGATTATCGTTAGATATAAACAATATTTTAAATCAGATCGTAAGCGATGGAAAAGTCAAGTATACAGCCCAGGCTAAAGCAAACGAAGAGAAACCGATGAAGATCGCTGCCAATGCTATCGACCCCCCGGTGGTGCAGGAAGAGTGCAATCGAACGTTAAAGGTAGTAAACAAACTTGGTAGTCCCTCAAAGGCAGCCAGTTGGTCCCCGTTGCTTCCGTCCCCATGTTCTCCCACCCCGTCCCCTTCGCCAAGCGCGGCCAAAGATGATCCCACTCGCCTTCAGCGACGCCACAGCGAAACCGTTGAGCGAAGATCCATCGGTACACAGCACGGTCTCAAATCCGGCTATCGCAAAAAACATCAGCTTCGTAAAGGTAAAACTCAAGTAGAGGAAATAATTGTCATATCCGATGAATTCCGCAGACAATCATTGTCGGACCAAACGGTTAAAATCCAGAAGGCGAAGAAGTACTCCAAATCAATGGAAAGCATCGATCAGCAGGTGGACGAAAAGTCCGATAAAATTGGAGGTGGAGTGTTCGAATGTTTCCACCTGGAAGAGGATACTCTCACAGTGGTGGTGGATTCCGGTGCGCCTTCCAATGGTCACAAAAAATCCAAATCCAAATCGGTAGACGATATCTCGCTCGGTTCCAATCACAATGAGGAAGAGTTCTCTCCCGTTGGCATGCTTTCCAATGCTGCCAACAGCGTCGAGCTGGTTTTCATTTCGAATGAGTTCGTCCAAAGGAAGACCCGCACCAGTTCCGATGTCATCATCGTCGATGCGAACAGAAAAAGCCTGAAACGAAGGAAATCCTCGACGAAAAACCTAATCATCATAACCGACGACTACCAGAAGAAATCTGCCACCGCTCAAAGCGACGTAAAGATCGTCAAGAGCAGTTCCTTCAAAACGAAAGACACACGCCGCAAAACTACCATCTCAAACTCGAACAGCTTTCTGACCTACGAGGAACCGTTTTCGCCGGAAACGCTCGAAAGCAAGGACATCGGGACGATGTTTGCCGAGGCGAGTGCTGCGGCTGCTGCTGCTGATGCTGCATCAGATGCACCCAACTCCAAGTAGTAGTAGAAGTAGTAGGAGTCGTTTCTTTCATACATTTGAACGCACAAAAAATCATTCTCCCTATCGCGCACGATGGGTGGTCACAAGCTGGATGCATGCAAAACACCTTAAAATGCGCACGGATTGTTGTACAGCTATGCTCGGACTGTGGATACGGTACATGTTGTAAGGTTATCTTGATGACGATAGTTGTCATAACATGTTTCGACTCCATATTCTGCGTGCTCCGAATTGTATGTTCTTTTTTTTCAGTAGCTTTATATGTTCTTTAAGCAAAGTTCTGTTGCATTTCGATGTTGAATTTTTCGCTGTTTTTTTCCTTATGCGTTTGTTGTACCGTCTTCCTACCTTTTCACTATGAATTGCGCACAAAGTATATTTTCAAAACATGGCATTTTGCGGTTAAAACTGATTTTGAAATTGGTTCTAGGATCTATGCAAGAATGGAAATACGTAGAAATCCGCTAACACATAGGATTTTGATTGTTACTTGAGTGTTTTAGAAACTAATATCCTTTTGGATGATTCGTCCAATTAAATGGATATTATAAACTTATCATTCTAAGTGGCTAAATGGCCGACACTGTTGTCGAAAAATGCATTAATACCTTAATTACATTGGAATTATTACCCTTATTTACACTTGGGTTTTCAATTGTGATTGTAAACAAATACTATCGTAGTCTTGGCAACAGACGAGACGTGTTTATCTCCCAGAATTTGATTTTCTTCAGCGAAATAGTGAATCAAATTGTTAGTTGATTGTATGAGATATTTCTACTGAACAAGGGTTACTTTTCTAATTCGAGGTGAAGTACCGTAAGGTCGCCATTCACCGGTCATTTGACATAGTCTCTCATTGATCCTCTGCTTAAAAAATCGATCTTGAGAGAAGTTTTCGTTATGAACAAGGCAAAAATAGGCAATGTTCTTAAAGGAGAAATATTGAAATGCTATAAATAAATGTTAATAATGAAAAAAAATATTGCCACTTGCCACTTTATGGCACCATTTACCGCTCATCCGAAAAGCAATGACCCATTCACCGGTCATAAATAATCCATTCACCGCTCATATCGTTTTGCGTATACAAAAAAAAACATGAAATTAGAATTTATGATTAAAGGTTAAATTTATTTATCAAAATATACAATGTTATCCAAAAGCCTGAATGGCAAATTTACACATAGCGTTTCTTTTAGAATATTTTGATGTACGTTTTTCGGCCTTCAATTTTGGTTGAGTTTTTCTCCTTCTTTTCATTTCCTGCTCCTGTTTTCTCTGCTCTCTGGCTTCTCTTCTCCGAGCCTTTTCGATTTCAATCACCTTCTTCTCTTTCGCGCTAAGCGGGGTTGCGATTTCTCTGGGGATAATCACCCGGGTGCACATTTCTAGCTCTCTTTGGTGAATCTCAGTTAGTCTCCACGGAGATTTTTTGCTGACAGTTGAGAGTGCGAGAGAATTGACAGTTCGCTGCCTGAACGTGACACTCACTGCAGTTTGAACGACGAAGAGTGAAAGAGCAAAAGGACTGCGTCGCACTGACGTGAGTGAAACCTAGATCTTAACATCAAGAAAAAATGGCTGGAAAACGGGATGAACTTTATGAAATAAAGGCCTCAGATAGAATAGTCGGTAAATACACGGAACTACCAATCCGAGGCGATGGGTTTAATTCCACAATCCAGTCGAACATTCCGAAATCAGTAACATTGTAAAATTGTTCAAATTCAAGTGTTACGGCATAAACTAACAATGAAGGTTTTCACTAGGGTGACTCTCCCCAGTGGGCTCTTCAGTGCTCCTCAGAGATCACTTACACGTTCCGGCCTGCTGTGTGGTGAGGTGCAAACGCCAGACACTGGTGTCACTCAACCTTGATATCTAGCAGATAGTAGAAACAAAACAAAAATCTCTCGGGTGAGTTTGCGTATGCCAATGTGCGGAGAACCTTTTCACTGAGCACCTTGCTCGCACCAAGGAGAATTGCACCCTGGCGTAAAGTTAGGCAAGAAAGGTATGACTTGTGGCTATAGCAGAAGCACGAAATGCCTGTTTAGCCCGCGATACCTTCAGTGATTCCTGCGTTTGTCGCGGATCTGAAAACACGTCCACAAGTACAGCAGTTTGCGTGACACTTGAGGTAGGCTCCAATTCCTCTCTCTTTTGGGTTGACATAATCATGAAGGTCAATCATATCATTGTTTACTGCAATGAGTAAAGTCAGCTTCAAGTGCGGGTCAAAAATGTGCTGCCGCTGTTTTGATTATTAATCGGTTAGCATGAATTTCATTTAACGAAATCTGAATATCATCTCTTGTGATGATTTTTTTGTTATTATTAAGAGATTTTGAATCCAAATATGAACATGGAACAGCCAAGGTCGTTGAACCGGAATACCATGGTCTGCACACTTAGAAATTATGAATTTTACACGAGACGTAGTTCATATTTGTTAAAGTCGGGGAACGTAGAGAACGATTTCGTAAAAAATCATGTCTCCTGAAGCTGACACCTACGCAATTCGACGCTTGCAAGTGTCGGTCTCAGGGGACGGAAATGTACATGACATTTTGGTAGTGTGTGAGCTGCCCTTGCATATTTTCCGATCCCGATGGGTGAATTGATATTCAGGAGTATGATGTGATGTGATGTAAACTACCATCTAATGTAGCATATAGCACTGGACTGTTTTAATTAAACGATTTGGTCAAGGTTGTACTGTGGTAAATGTTTCATCATATGCCTGTATGAAGGGCCAAAAACGTATTGAGGGCCCGTAAGCAGATACACTTACTCGCAACCTAAAGCTACAGGGGTCTAGAGAGAATCTCCTTCCAGAAACAAGTTCGCATAAACCACACCAAAGCCGAGCCCTCGCATAGTAAAAAGTCCCATTAGATGGGGCGAACTCCCACTTTTCCTATCCAAATCGCTTCAATCGGGTACTCTAGTGGTCCCTCCTTTATCTCAACATATGATGTTACATAAATATATGAAAAATTCAGCGAAATTAATATGATTTTTCTTACCCTGATTTTGAAATCATCTTACCTTGAAGCTTGTGTTAGCTTGTTTGGCTAAAGGTAAAATTAGTTGGGGTTCCTCGTTCCTCACTTACTGCTTCAACCGTCCTTTGATGTAGGGCCCATATTATCGTCTCGGTGTTTCTGCTTTTGAAGAGCTGACTTTGGTAGCGCCTATCGAGACTCACAATGTTTCATAAGACACCGCTCACGGCCATGGGATAGGAAAGAGAACATGGGAAAGGAGAGAAGCATTAGTAACTGGTAACATGCTATGCGCATTTGAGATTTTCATTGATGATATTCTCACAACGGCCGTTCAGAATGGTTCAACGGATGCATATGAGAGATCATTTCCGATGAGTTTCCACACGTTTACTCAGAAGACAAGCAACATTTGAATACGTGCTACATTTGGGAATATCAGGACAATGATCCCCCATCGCATCTTCAAGTTGTCATTTCAAGCTGTCCATTTGGTTCAGGCATTCCAGGATGGCCACAAACTCAGGAAAATCTGGAAATGCGGGAAAAATGTGGAATCGAAAATCATCGTGAAAAATTCGGAATTTCTATCATATGGAAAAAACTTTACTCTCACCTTTTTCTAATGATTTGAGTAGCGTTTTTGTAATCTACTATGAATAAGGGGTTTTCTGCATATCCAGCAGACGATAGCACGAGTGCTTTATGGATGGCCAGGCTGTCAACTGGAAGGCGCTTAAAAATTGACTAATCAGGGATCTGCTAGTCAGCCCTGCAAATCGTTAGCTGTGGCTTGAACGACGTACATTTTTATTTTACTTGTCTGGAACTACTTAGGTGATCCTTTTGATTGAAGCATTGCTATTGTATGCATGACTGTAAATTTTAGTGCAAAGATTAACTTTGCAAAGTTTGTTACAATATTTTTTTTCTTCTTTTTATATGCTACAGGAGTTCCGTCAACCTGGGGTGGTAATACTGCTGTCATTTTTAAAAATATCGTGAAATTTCATTCCATTTGTATAATAGACAAACTTTTGTTACTGCAGTGGACAGAAACCTATGGTGCGAGTCATCTTACAGCAATAGCAAAGAGACACCAAATGCATCAGACATTTTTGTATAAACGAATGCATTTTTAAAAAAGAACCTGTACATTTTTCAACCCCTGTTAAATGGACTCAATATAAAATATCGACCAATTGATGCATGATGATATTTTTGATCTCTGGAATTACCCATAGGAAGTTTTAGATAAACATGATGTGAAATCGTGTTTTTTTTTCAGGTTCACCAGTTTTTCCACTGAAATGTTGCGAATTTCGTTGGGTGGAAAATGAAGAGGTTGCTAGAAGAGCGCACAAAGTCTGGAACGCAGGAAAGGAAGCTGAAGGAAAGTCATCCGAATTGCAAAAGGTGCTTTTTGCCAGTATTCCGATTAAATGTGTTCGCTGTTGTGGTTAATGCGGTAGACGATAATATGTTTGGAATCTACAGCAATGGTCGAGTCGTTTCCCAGACCATAGCAGCTTCGTTTCTTTTTGAGAATTTGACGGGACTAGTTAGAGCCGCTATTGAGAAAACTTTAAGCCCGAGCCTCTGACAGACATAAGCAAAATCGTCAAATGAAATAGAATTGACGGAGAGTAAACATTTTCGACAATGCCGTTTTTGACTGTCGTTTTTTACTGCGTTTATTGGAGAAGGTTATTAACAAATCTCCATTAACATACCCTTTAACGCTTTACGTTGATCTGCATGCGTTTATCATAATGGTATAACTCACTTCACGGACACAGCTGCAAAAACCGCCTGGAGATGTGCCTGGGAACGTTCGTAGATAAAGACTTATTTGAGCGCTGCGAGTGCTGACAAAGTGAAGAGGTTTGAGCAGCTGTGCTCGATATAGTCTAGAAAGACGTTACTTGCCGGATTTCAGAGAAAGAACAGCGTTTGGACAAATTTTGGCTACAACTGATTGGTCATGCATAGGCGGAGCAGACGAGTTTGACAACATTATTCAAAAAAGTGCTCATTCGTGCGACGGGAGAAAAGGCAATAATGGAGCGAGGAATTTCAATAAATGAAAAGTGACAGATGATTATGGACCCAATTGAAAGAATTTGGTAACTAGAAATTGAAGAAAAATTGTAATCTCCATTTAATTCGAACTACCTTTGCTTATCTTCGACAGATACGCGTATTTCGTCTACAATGTGCAGACTTCTTCAGTGTCTCGTACTAATAACTCGACTTGAGTTACGGCAGAGTTTGCGTAGCTCAAAGGAAATGTCTGCGAGACTGTCAACGACGTGAAAATCACGAAGTCCTTGGTACAATATGCGCGCAACAATCGTGCATCTCATTTGTACTCGAAAACCTCAATGAATGCTTTACTATTTTTCTTCGATGTTTATGCTTCTAAAAAGTTTGAAAGATGATTTTCATAGGCAGATCTTGTTCTCGTTTGCAAAATGATCCAAAGTAGGTTATAATACGCAAAGAAGCCCAAAATG
>JASCZW010008029.1:0-56282 GCA_034211315.2 Aedes japonicus
AACTGAAATACAGGCAATTGTTTTTGTTCCAATTCTATCTGAAGCAAGCTTTATGCATATTCATTTCGCAGTGTTTTTAAGAATTAGGAAAGGCGTAATCGAGCTCGTTGAAGCAGGAAATGCATTTAGCAGATAATCATTTTTCCGGAATTTCTCATACATGGTCAGATTATCCTTGTTATCTTTGTTTGGCGGTGTCTCATCAAAAGTTTCCTCGATCTCGTTACAAGCGTTCAGTTGTTTCAACAAACACGGACAAATCCGCCACCTCAATGGGCAAAAGATGACGTTTGGAAAGCGCTCATGTACCACTGATGGCTTTGTGATATTTATTCTAGCGATATATTGTGTGCACTCTGTTTTGATGTGCACATGGGAGAGGAACTCTCTCTTTTTTGGGTTTGTTTTGATTCGCAACGTCTGAGATCACTCAAGTTTTCATAATCGTTCTACATCATAATCGTTACTCACGGAGAATACAAAACATAACAATTAGAGTATGTATTCAAACCGTTTTTCTTTAATCCACTGTTTCAATTGTTCGAAAAGTTATTTAGCCATATCGGTGTTTTGGAAAGAAAGCTGTTCAAGCATGAAATGATGAGCAAGCTTAGTATAATGTGCACTACTGTTCTATAGCTACGTTTACAGGGTCCAAAGCTTCAATCATTTTTCTAACAAATTCCATCTCATCGTTTGTCAAGAAGCTCACTTTCACTTGTCTTCTAAGGTCCATTATCGCTTTTTGCACCGTAGTCCTGATCTCATAAACCCTCTTCAGCATGGTAAGCAAACTATGTCGTCGAGTCTTGCTATCAGAGATCAGACTCAGTTCTTTGCCTTTATCCTCTAGAACATACTTCTGAAGAACATCTTTGTTTTTCACTGGTGATGAACATTATTTTTACCCAAGTTTGAAAATGTCGGAACCTTCTTAGCGGTAGAGAAATATTGAGGCTTCGTTGTAGCATCGCTACCAGATCCCAGCACAAACGGGTCCGTATTTTTGCCGTCGATGGATGCATTGAAATCTACAAATATAAATGTGTAAGTAATGTTTTCTAGAAGATTGAAAAGTTGCATACATTAATATTCCATAAGATTTTCTATATTTGAAGACGTTTACTGGTACAAAACACTTGCTGCAAGATGAATGTCATGAGCCAGGCGCACTTGATGGCCTACATGCTCATTTGGACCATGATGTCTGTTCAGTCCGCAGCACACAGCAGCGCACTGAAGTGACAGAAGAAGAAAACAAACGTACAACGCAAAAGGACAACACCCAAAACGGACAGTAATGAGTCCGATGAACGACGAACAACAACATCGTAAGCACCGCCCCGGTGAGTTTTTTGCTACTTCGTGCACGCATATAAAAAGCTCTTTTGCGTGCACAACACACAGTTTTTTATTGTCTGCTGAACCGATCGGACTGGATAGCAGTTTTTACAGTCCACTGCTTGGTGATGGAACAATGTCTTTGGAAAGCTCCAAACCGAGTTTTGACAACTTCTGCTTCAATAATTTTATGCATTTTATGTTCACCATTCATCGATCCTCGGATTTACACAAGCCCCAAATTCTACATACGATTTGAATTATGGACGTTTACGTTCATATAACGATGGTTCCTAACAGAAGTCCACTTGCCATATGTGAGACTTAGTTTTCGGTTTTGGGCTGAGCTACACGGAATTGCTTTCGATTTTCCTCGATCACAGAATTCCAGTGTGGTTCAGCCCTCAGCTTTACTCATCTGGACGTCTTCGGAATATCGTTGAATCCTCGTGTCAGTAGTTCTTGCCGGATGTCCTCGAACTTGCATATTGTGTTAATTGAAATATTATCCTCCGCAGCTAGACGAGCAGGCTCTGCGTCAAGGGGAGGAAGTTCTCGAAAAACATTTGACAATGGAGGATTTTCTCGCACTTTTGGTTCAACCTCACCAACAATCAATTTGAAACTAGCGATTTGAAATTGGATCACTGTTGTAGAACCCCTTGTTCCGAAGTTCACCTTTCAGCCTGCACCTTCAATACATTTTTGCGCTTTTCGGTACTAGAATCTTTGTCTTTGTGTTAATTCGCTGGGTTAATTTGACAGAATATTGGAGGGTGTGTTCGTATGAGATGCGTTAAAAGAAGCGAATCATTAAGCTTAGTGCCGAGCTTGCAACCGATGTGCTAGTACTTCCTGAGCCAAAAACTATTTTCGTTATCTTCTCGACCATCCAGTCTCTGGTTGAAGGTTTCTCGTTGTCTTCGTAGGGAGGGGCAGTACTTTTGTCCAGATTAACATCGTGCATGCTCTCCAGAAGTCGTTGAATCCTCGTGCCAGTAAGTTGCTTAAACTAAACGGAAGGTTACAATTTTATGCAACACTGCTCTTTGACCACCTGTTACACAATTAAGCGTGCTACATTGCACAGTTCTGCAAATTGAACGATTTATGCATTCATTGTTGCAAGTATACTTTCAGTTCCGAGAAGGAGAAAATCTATTTTACTCGTCTGGGTTAAAAGTGTTGATGGCATCGTAAAACTATGTTCAGGGATACGAGGTTCTTTGGAAGTCAAGGTCCTCGGATAGCGTAGTCGGTAAGCGCACGGTCTACCAAAACGGAGGCGGTTGGTTCGATTCCCGACCGGTCTAGGAATTTTCGGGTTGAAAAATTTCTCGACTCTGAGCATTTTGCCAATTGTGCCTTTCACGCAATAGGGAACGTCAATTAATTACGTCACGCAAAAATTGACTTTTTATAACCCCCACGTGCATGGACCTTCAAATTTTTTTGTATGGATCGTCACGTTTTCTCAAATCCCCCCTCCCCCCCCTGCTGCGTGACATAATTAATGGACCTTCCCATATACAAATTCATGCATTGGTGAAGGCATAGAAAGCTCCCAATTAATAAATATGAAAAAGCAATTAGAACAGGAAAAAACTCGTATGAAGAGCGTCAAAACCAGGAGAAACAACAAGTGGAGGTCAAGGTAATTGAGAAAACAGTACCGCTACAAGTCTTCAATGTAATGCATCCGGGAAAATATCCCACGCTCCTGTGAAATTTTCTCCTGAAACACCCATAGTTTTCCTCGCAATCATTACCGGCATCACATCCATTGAACAGAACAATTCGGAGTCTCTAATCTTAGATACAGTTTTTGAGGTTTTCAATGCAGGACTTGTTACGGACCTTGATAATTGGTGACAGACATACTGGAAAACTTACCTATTTTAGACAGCTTTACAAGTACACGTGGACATCTATATGCCGTGTTCATGAAAGTTTAAAGACATAGAGAGTATAAATCTTTTTTTTTGTCATTGGCAAAAATGTTGTTTGCAACTCGTTGTAAAATTTGCCGCTGGTAAACTTCAGGTTCCTTGGTCTGGTTTTGTAGTTGAATTGATGGCAATATATTTTTCGATAGAACCTGTTGCCTCACTAAAACCGGATCAATATTTCATTATCACGGATAGTCTTAGTTCAATAGAGGTTATTCAATCCTTGAGTCCGATAAGGCACACCTCTTATTTTCGCATGAATGTACGAGGTTTTCTAAGTTATTTACAGGGTGCGGCAGAAAATAATGCGAAAATTCGTTCTATTTCTTTAAAATTCCATACTAATTCAAGCGATAATATCAACATTGTCAAGTGCAGTTATCTTTATAAAGTCATTTTAAACAAATTTATTCAATGTGTCCTCCATTTTTATTAATAACATCCTCGAGCCGACGCTGGAAGCCAGAGCAGGCCTTTCGGACGTATTCCGCCGACATTAACTGCCATGTGCGTGTTATGGTTGACTTCAGGGTTTTCACATTAGGGTGTGATGTTTTGCAGGCTCGTGCTTCAACATATGCCCAAATCGAATAATCCAACGGATTTAGATCTGGACTGCTAGGGGGCCAATCTGTTGGAACGAGTCTCTCGTAGTTCCTTGACCCGGTCCGTAATAAAGTGGCGTTTCACTCTGGCTCTGGAAGATGCATGCAGGTCATCTTTGATGATTCTTCGCATGGATTTCTCCGAAGTATTGGCTTCCTTTGAGAGCAATTTTTGCACGGACCGATTTCATTACGTTCGGCTTACGTGCAAAGCGCGGACGTCAGCTTCCCGGCTTCCGCTGCTTAGGACCATCCTGCAGGGACTTTTTAATGCGGTAAACTGTTGCCAAATGGCACCCTACCACCTTGGCAATCTCTTTCGGCTTCTTCTGGGCGAGCAACAAGCTGGTGATCACTTCTTTCGCGAACATTTTGACGAATTTGCAATAAAACAAATAGAATGCTTGGATGCAGCACCTGAAAGTAAACATAAACAAATACACTTTCGACAAAAATTAGTCACTAGCTACACGAATTAACCCAATACTCAAGTTTGAACATTTTCACATTACTTTCTGCCGCACCCTGTACCTACCGTTATTTAATCATAACCATTCGCACCTCATTGTTAAATTCTAGGCAATGCAAAGGTGAAATTTATATACGACAAACTTTTGGCCAACCCTTTTATAATATATCTTTATTTTTCGTTAGAGAGCTGGCAGTATAAATGGATTACAGGAGTTTTGGGGCGATAGCTACATTCTATCACTCCCAAAATATTGTCGAAATGTGAGTTTAGAGTGACGGATGTGGGTTGGGACTTCACGTACGTCTTCGTGTGAAGTCGCGCCTAATGTCGAATTGTTATTCCTTAAACTACTTGGATCTATATGTTTTACCACACGGAAAAAAAATCCGTGCCCGGATCCGAGAACTGCAGTCATGAATTCGAGAACAAGCAAAAATACACCGTGAACTGAATCACGTAATCGGGAACTAGTTCACGTTTTTGGATTAAAATCATGAAAACGTGAACTAGTTCACGGTCCGTTTTCAATTTCGTGAACGCTTTTGTTTCTGTGCAGTGCATACACGTGGACGTCTGCATGCAGTGTTCATAAAGGTGTAGATATACTAGGTGGAGTGAAAAGTTACCTCCTTGGTAATGAAAAAATTAAATGTTTTTTTTCAAATTTTATTCAATGTAGTCCCCTTTAGGCTCGATACACTTATTCCAGCAATTTTCCAATTTCTTGATCCCGTCCGAAAAGTAATTTTCCGGAAGGTCTGCAAAATACACCTCCGCGGCGTCGATGATTTCCTCGCGTGAGCTGAAGTTTTTATTGATGAGCCCTCTTTTGAGGTTCGGGAACAGATAATAGTCCCTGGCTCCCAAGTCGGGTGAATACGGTGGATTCGGAAGCAATTATTCGTCATTAGAATAAATGATCATTGTATGACTCGTGCCTTCTTTTGGCAGTTTGTTGTTTTGGGCGACATTGTTTTTCCAAGCATAATTTTTTTGTGGAATTTAAAAAAATAAACTAATGAGTCATCCACCAACATTATTTGCTGACACATTAAATTTATATTTTTATTTTATTTAAAGCATTACTCTATAAAATTTATCAATTGAAGTTGAACAAAAAAATGACACTTTGTAGCTTCTATAATGACATTTTGTAGCTTCTTATAAGAGGCTCAATGCATTTTTAGCTACTGCTATGTTAATAAAATGCGAGAAAATAGTGTTTAGCCGGGTTCTTTTAATGAAATTGTCAAAAATTGTGGAAAAATTAAAATTAAATTAATTTAGAATTTTTGTAGATGCACTTCGTATAAGTTTTTCGTTCTCAGCTGCTAAAAAACAATGATGATTACAATGTTCAATACCAAAGACGAAGCAATACGTTTTTGAACCAGAAAACTGATTTAGTGTCGATGTGATATGATGTGATGTGATAGGAAGCCACCACCAGTGCAGGACTTGTCATGGCGTACAGTTTCTCCTAATGACAAGATCAAACTGTACATATCTGTAATCCGCACTATTCCGTTGTATGAAGGGCCAAAAACGGGGGTGTGGACCCATAAGCAGAAGCACTTACACGATATCCACAGAAAGGATAGAGATTCGCTTTCCAACAAAACGCTCTTATTACAGGAAATTTACTGTTAATTTACTTAGGACCATCCTGCGAGTATCCATTGTGTATTACACATTAGGATTTCCGTCTGGTGGTTTGTAAAATAATTAGATCTGTTGATTTCCATCAAGGAAGGTATAATTGTCATCCATGAATTTTTGCCAGATAACCACGAATCCCTCATCCAGCCTACACTTCGTCTGGCACCCTGTATTCCTCACTTACCCTTTGTTATTGAATGTATGTTAATAGTGTACATGGTATAATATAATATATGTATTGACAAAATATAACTGACAGCCGCTTGATTGGTACTGCAAAATAAAAATTGGATCCCGGAAAAGCTTTAGTCAACAAAGGTAAAATTTCAATTAAAAGTTATTTAATTTGTTTTATTTTTGTAGAATTAAAAGACTATTCTATAGGTCGAAGAAAACAGTTTTAGTGATCGAAGAGCCTGGTTCTATGATTTTGAAATAAATGGAGTATCTTATAATAATACCACTTAACACATATATTTAAATATAATTCTATACTACTTATAACCACATGCCGGTCTTTTATGAAATAGTAGTTGTCGTTCAGAAATAGAATTTCAATGAAAATGTTATGCTGAAATACTGATAAACAAATTGAACATTACAAGCATTAAATTGTTATGCTGCTCCGTGCTGTGAAAAACAAAAGTAATTTGAAATACAAAGATGTCACAAGGTGTGCAGATAGTATTAATTAAATGAGAATGGAAAATATACCCTGCTTGAACACGATCTTCAGTCGCAGCCACTCACGACCCTGTTGACATGCTGACAACATTTCCCAGACTACGCCAACCAGCATCTCCGTACTGAAATGCTGAATTTGTAGATAACTAGAATAGAAAAAATAATTAATGTGATATGCACAATGGAACTGACTTTTAGCTTCGGGTCTTGACAGAGAATCCCTACTGAGCCCTTGCGGCAGGTCATGCCAGCGTTTGACGCAAGGGCGGTAATGTCATAGACTAACTCTAAGACCAGTAGGTCCCATACAAAAACGATTTTTTTCTTGGCTCAGTCAGTACTAGAACATCGTCCCAAGCTCGGTCCCAAGCTCAATAATGCACCCCTTATAATGAACTCACATGAACACACTCTCAAATACTCTGTCAAAATAACACAGCAAATCAAAACAAAAGCGCAAATATGTATAACAAGGTGCTGGCTTCAAGGTGTAATTCGGACCAAGGGGTTCTACAACAGTGAACCAATTTCAAATCGCTAGTTACATATTGATTGTTGGTAATGTAGTGTCGATGTATTCAATAAGGCAAACTCATGTACGCATGAACTGACGAATGACCCCGGCGTAGTTGTTAACATCCATGCCTCTCACGCCAAAGTCACGAGTTTGAATCTCACCCCAAACAAGTTAGGAAAATTCCCAAAAAGGATATTTGAGTGACTACGATGGGAATTGAACCAGAACAAGGCCAAAAGTCTCGAGAATCCAGAAAAAAAACAACAACAAATAAAATGAGTTTTTCCGAACACTGCCCATTCGTCCTTCTGTTCATCTCGGATATTCATCTGCTCCCCATGTGTCCATTTGGCCATTTGTCACTCGACCAGTTGTCATCAGACTTTCAACTGGTAGGTGGATTAACGTTCGCGAATGCCACGCCTACAAACAGCGTTTCGATGCGATGCTATGTCAAAGAATGGCCGCCTCTTATGCGAAAGGCAAGATTTCTCAAAGCATTCATAAAGTCTGCATGCTTTGTGTTCTGAAAATTGATCAAGAAAATCAGGCATAAGCCGGCTTGACCTGTGCCACATCGGATTTATCATAACGAGTACATGATTACTTCAATCATTTTTTCGCCTACTTTTTCTCATTTCATAAAAAAAACATTGTATGTTCTGCGAGTTGTCGCTAATTATCAAATTAGTCACGTTGATCGAGATGAACGTTTCAATCAATTTTGGCATGATGAACCCCATTGTTTTCACCCCCAATATGAGCCCGATTACACGTTTTTCAATCTTCAGCTAAATAAATTAACGTATGTATGCAGGCAACAACCATTCTAGTATAGTGAACCAGTGAGAATCAAGCAAGAGGCAATATCAAGATCGAGTCAGTCATCCATGACAAGAAGAATTAACCTGCAATACATGAGCCATACTTGCAGGAACGCACTTCTGAAATAATTATTTTTTAAGGATGCTGAATTTCGCGAAATACTACGCTCGATGAACGCAAACTGAACAACATCGAGCCTAAAGCGGAATACGTTAACAATGTGATACCTTAATGGCACAATTTGCTGTAGAACCCTCGAAGCTGCATAACAAAAGCACGTAATCAATAATAGTATAAAGAGATCTTATTAAATAATTCCGATACGCTCTTTAGGCCTTTATTCCTGCATCGTTAGTTGCATTAATTAAAAAGGCGCTACTTTAAATAGACGATATATTTTGGCTTATAAAAATAATATTCATGTAATAAATAAAATTTGAAAAGGTTAAAAATTCAAGAGCAGTGTTTCCTATTTTTGCAATATTGTTGTTATTATTCGCTCCGATAATTTTTTTCAATTATGGCGAGTGAATTTAAACATGTTTATTTCAAAGCTCTTTCAATTATCTTCCATAATGATCAATCATTTGAATTTAGTGCGTAAGTGCTTCGTTGATCGCAATATTGTTGATTCACCGCATATGGGTATCGAGATGCAATATTTTCTTCATTCCTTGCGTATCGTTCGGGTAGTTTGCCGTCTTTTACGTGCCTGCACCTTAAATGAAGTCATTAAAAAAATTGATTTTAATTTGAGGTAGTTTATATTTACGAGCTCTTTTTTTTGTGGGTTTACCATGGGTAACAATTTGCTTGGGTAATTGGAATCGAGAAAATTGATACCTCCGAATAATTTTCATCAATTTGACTTTTCCATCGATATTGAAAAATATTTAGTAACCGAATTTTAAACATGTATGTGTAGTTACATAACAATTTATTTTGTTTTTGAATCCGAAAAATACTTGTTGTTTTACTTTTTTGCCTTCTGCTGATTTATACTTTATTCCCATATATTCACCAAGTTATCAATCCAAAAATGTACAGACCTGAATGGGATTCGAACACAGCCACCTATGGCATAGTTAGCTTTGCAGCGAGGGTTTCATAGAATCTAACTTTTCTTCCTAAATACTTCTACATCCGAGGCTGTGATGGGGTTAACTTTATGGCCGGTAAAAAGTTCAATGCTATGCTCACCATTTAGTTGTGGCATTTTTTTCTTGTTGATAACACCCTTCTATCATGTTATAGATCCGTCGGCTATACATGGAGTAAACCTAGAATTAACAGACGTTTTAATGCGTGAAAATATTATTTGTGATCGTTAGCTAGTTACCGTCGGCCAGCAACCAATGTTTGCGGTTCGTATACAAATAATACATGTAGGGCTTAGATGGCTGTCGAATGGTCATACACAGCTAGGCACATGTTGTGTGAGATTGAATTTATTTTATCATTTGTGGATTGTACTTTGAGAAACTAAGCAATTCAACTCAGCCGAGCCTTTGATCAACGAACTTGTGGGACTAAAATTGATTGGCACCAATAAGTCTATGCACAACCAAGAAAGCGCTATGCAAAATTTTGTTGAAAAAAAAATTTCGGAATGGAAGTGAAAATGGATTACTTTGTCCTGCTGTTTGCTGGTTTTGCACAATTGGACCACACATATAAGTTTTTTTTTCGTTTATTCATCATTTGAAATGTAGAAGTACGTTTTTCTTTTCTATACCGGGTGCCATTTCAAAATATTGAAAAATGAATGCGTAACGCAAACGAGAAAGATTTTTGAACGTTATTAACTCTTGTTCGACTGAAAAGATTTTTTTTTATTCATACGTCATGCGATCGAAACAAATCACATCAGATTTCCCTACCAGGTTCCTCAAAACCGCGTAGCAATGGTTACATTTTTTCGTTTCATTAGGTTTCATTCTTCGTTCAATGCTGCGACAGTGTTTGACTGTATAACCGCGCCCGTCCCCTTTTTGGAATTTTGCATCCTACTGCATTCGAGTGACCCTCTCATTACTATCATTACTAGACTACTCTACTCAATATTAGTTTATAATGCAAGGCACGAACCGAAATAATTTCAGTGTTAGACATCAGTGCTCAGCTGATATTTTGACCGACTTTGCCTTCCCTTAGTTACCATGGTTCACCCGGTTGTGGCACGAAAGACAAAGTCAGGCAGCGGAACCATTCCTAGCTAGAATCAAACCAGCTACAGTGATGAAATTCCTGGTCACTGAAATTCTTAAGACAAGAGAATGCCGCCCATGATTACTAGAATATCAGAACAATCCCACGTACCTAGTTGACCTAACGCAGCGACGAAGAGCTGAACAAACTACTATCCGGAACGAACATAGCACATGATGTCCTGCTGCCCAAGAAAACCGGAAGAAAACATGAATTTCTTTCGCGTACCTTGTCCACTGTCATTTTAAGGACGACCATTTCAATTTTACAACTAAATAGTGTGCTAGACGGATATTTGCACGATCGAACCTAAAATACAATTGCATGTTCTCGAAAACAGCATATTTTAAGTTGTTTGAGGCATTCAGTCAAGAGTGATTAATTGTTTGTTGGTTAGAAAATTGAATATAAATTCAACTTGCTAGGTCACTGATCTTTAGTAAAAAAAGTGCATATCACGAAAACGGGTAGAATAGGGTAGTGGATCAAAATTGAAGAAAACCTTCTATACAATTTCAGTCCGAATGATTCAACCCTAAAACCATGAATAATTATAATTACATTGAGTCAATCACTATTATATTCAAAAATTGATATTTTTTTTAATATTTTAATTAACTTCAAAAGGAGAAAGATTCCAAACACCCACGGGTAATCAAACATCTTCTTCTACTACTACTTGTTTTTTTACGCCATACGAGGCTTTGCCTATGCTCAAATTAGTGTATTTAAAGCACTCCCAAGTTTCCTAATTGAGGGATTTTTTTGCCATTTCAAACGCTTATGCTTAAATTAAAATTACATTATCCCGTGTCCTTAACTGGGCTCATGAGCACACCCGACCACGGAGACGGACGAATATGGAAAGTTGTTTTTGTACTATGCAAACATTTGTGTGAACAAATAAATTCTTTTTTTTGTTCTTCGACGGCTTGATTTGACGTTTTAAATTCAATTTGTAACATCAATTTTGAGATAACAATCGTAAGATTTTATCCGATTTAGTTTGTGACGTAGTACGATCTACATACTCTCTTCTTGGCACACTTCTTCGACAAGATTCTCCACTTCAGAACGGACATCTGCTTACATACTGCATAGAACCTTGAAGATCCAAAGACACATGACGCGAAATGCATTAGGTCCATACTTTCTGTTCACTCAGGTCGACAAAACCGATAAACTTGTACATTTATGTACAGTCCCACTCTCGTGCTCCACTCCAGCTGCCAGCGACTCTCATCTTACCACTTTTCGTACTTCTCTGACTTGGTTTCTTTTATAGCGCACACTATCCTCTGCTTGCGGGATGCCGATTTTGATAATTCCGACGATGATGGGTACAGTTTCTGATGATCAAGAGAGTACTGTTCAGCTTCATTAGATTCCGTTATGTTTCCAGCGCCGCAACGCGCTGGGCATCCGTACCTCAATATTGACGAAAATACATAAGCCAGAAGACGTCTCGTACTACAGCTTGATCCAGTGGTACTCGGCATGATTCTGGTTAGAACATTGAGAGTCTTCGCGCCAAGCATATTTAGTCGACATAACTGTTGAAGATGAGCCGGTCGGCGAGTCCCAAGTATTTCAGCACACGCTTCGGGGATAAGGCATTATACTGCACTGCTTAACAGTTTCAGACAAATACGACTTCAGTTTTGTAGCGAGCTATATGAAATTTCACTGTAAACGTACAATTGACAAATAGCTTTTATGCGATAAGTAATAAGCTTTCTAATGACAGAGAAAAGAAGACGGAAGTGTTTTCCATTTTATATGCTAAGTTACCCGGCAACCCGACAGTAGCTATCTTTTCAATTCCTCCGGAAGTAAAACAAAACAGATGATTTTTCAAATGCTATTTATTGAGTATCCAAAAATAAGGGCATTTTATCAAGGTGATATATTCATGATATTTCTATGTACAAGCACAAATATCTAATTTCACAAACATAAGATATGAACTATTGATGATGGTAATAATGCTTTGCTTCAGCAAATATTCTCAAGCGTTTACTTTTGCATGTTTTAGGATCTGCAGCGGATGGAGATGACGAAAGCAGTGCATCCAAGCGTAGGAGATCGAGAACGAATTTCAATTCATGGCAATTAGAAGAATTAGAACGAGCTTTTGCCGCAAGTCATTATCCAGACGTATTTATGCGAGAGGCGTTAGCTATGCGACTGGATCTAAAAGAAAGCAGAGTTGCGGTAAGGTTTCAACTGTATTATAAAACTTTGTACTGAAATATTATTTTATTAAGTTAGGCGGAATTTTCCTCAGTTATCAAATTTAGATATATTTTCTTAGTAGTGGTGAGACTTAGAATCCTTGCAGTTTCTCGCAAGTTAATTGCAGCATATTTCTAGTTGCTCTTTAACCCGAGGGAAAGCTTTTAGCGCGCTCCCGTTTTTAAAACAGCTCAAATATCTTCTTCTTCTCCATACTGTATTAAGGTGCAGGTTGCTAGAGTTCAAAAAGCCGTGGCTGATTTGCACCACCAGTTCGCTTTTTTTTTGAAGCCACAATTCTCAGAATTCATGAACAAATTGAGCTTATCTTAGGTACCTTAGGCTTAGGTCATGTATTCAAAAGTAATACATAATATGTTTACTTTAATTTTTGGTTATTTTTTGTTTCCAATTGGGGTTGGTTGCCGTTAATAATGCCTTGTTCAGGCTATAGAGTTTTAACATATTGTAATATTTATCGACAATTCATTATAAATCTTATCAACATGTTATAACTGCGCTGTCTGACCAATGTTAAGCTCGAAACTGTTCTGCATTTCTGCAGTTTGGCCAAATATTTGAATTAGAATTATAATAGACGCGTAAAATTTCCACTTGTTAAATTGCAACCCAAAGCAAGCGTAAATAACGAAAATATTTGCTATCTTTCATACTACAGACCTGATTTAGGTGATATCTGGCGTAAATTTACCAGAAATGTTCCATGAATTAATGCCAAATCTAGCATTCCATGTCTGTACATCAAATAAAGTTACATGTTTCTGTATAATGAGTAAACTACGTGAATGTCAAGATGAAAAATTACCTACAGTGATCATATTCATTTCGGTGTTCTCGGTGCGTATGCTTGTCATTATTCAGTTTAAGATATACACATAAACTCTCATGAGTTTTCAGAACTGGAGTCTTTTCGAAATCTGTATATAGCCTAGTATAGAGTACGAAATAAAATTAAATCTGGCTGACACACATTTTTTTCCCACCTTCCAATCCTAAGCCCGATTCAAAGTAAATTTGGACGCACGCAAATGATCATAACTCAAGTATTATACAACATACACGGTTAAACAAAACGCCAAACAAAAGGGTATTTATCATGCTTTCAAACGATGTAAAACAAGTTATTTCATTTCATACTAGAATTTTAACACTTTTGCTATTTTTGAGGCAGACCACGAAGGATTCCCTAGATGTTTGTACTCAATTAATTTTCTTTTCTCAAGTTCCATGATCCGTAATTCCGAGATGCGTCGATCAATCGAGAAAAACTTTTCACCAATTTCTTCGTCAATGAAACATCAACAAATTCCTTTAAACGTTTTTTGTTCCAGCAACCAGGGACGCGGTGGTGTATTAAACCGTGAGGCCAGATTTACTTTGAATCGAGCTTTAGATAAATATTGCAATAGTTGCTATCCGTTCTGATTGATTCTCTGGATAGACTTTATCCATTGATAGCCACACTTGACAAAACAAATTTAGCATTTTTCTTTGCCATACGGTTGATGAATTTGGTTGTCTTCTAGCGTCAAAAATATTGTAAGTTTGCCACTTTATAAATCGCGAGGACTATTGCTGTATGTGAAGAAATAAATGAAAACCCGAATCAATCCACCGATGGTGAGACTGAACCTTTCTTCCACTTCACCAGATATTTCATATTCTCAGTGTATAGAGTGAACTATTAGACAATCCTGAACGCATTTTTATCGAGGTGATAAAAAAATGCATTGAAAATGTTCAAAGACTTGTTTATGTTAATGACCGAAGTACTCAAAATCAAAACTAAAGCGATTTTTTTTAGATTTGTCAGTATTATGGTAAATGTCATGATATTTTTAGTGAACTGTACTGAAATCATGGTCAATTTAATTGAGAGTAACGCTGTAGATTTGAAAACAAGTGTTGTTTACAAAAATAGTATTTCCAACTATGATCCTTATTCTCTAGTGCACTAAATGGTGCATCTGATGCGCCATACGACGCACCAGATGCAACACTATAGAATGCAAGCAGCATCTATTGGTGCAAGTAGTCTTGGCCGGTTTTGAACTGCAACGAGTATATTAATAGCGACGACTTGTGATCGTTGCAGGCAAAATTATGTTCGTTGAGAATTGTGCAGTTATAGAAAATGGAGACTTTGTGTAATTTTTGATTATACTCTTTGCAGTTCAAACCTGGACGAGACCACTCGCGCCAATCGATCCTGCTCTAATTTTTCGGGAAAAGATTAGACCTTTGCAAAAATTCGTTTCGTGGTACATCGTGGAACCTTTCGGTGCAAATTACGTACACAGCGAACACTAGCTGCGACTTGCGTCTTTCACCGGCACCGACCAATCCTTTGTATTTCACAGGAACGCCGGTTGCCTTTGTGCCGATCGCGAGTGATACCGTAACCGGTGTTAAAGACAAACTCAGTTGGATGTGTCCGTATTTCCCGAAAAGTTAAATGCCTGTCTTCGAAGAACGAGTGAGTCTAAGAAATTTCGTGAGTTCTGTTATTTACGAAAACTTTCGAAGTTTGAAGTCGGAACGCACGACAGGTCATTATTATGTAGCCGGGATCCATTTCCCTCCAGGTGTGGGTCAATGTCTGAGGCGTGCTCTACTTGTGAGGTTTTGTAAAGGCCTTGTCCTTCATGACGTACTAGTAATCCAGTAAATGAAAATCGGGACTGGATGGTGGCCACATATTCTTCGCCCAGAACGGCAAATGTTCCTGCAACCACTTCTGAGTGCGGTTCGAGGTGTGACACGGATCCATAACTTCTTGAAATACAACATTTGGCTTCGGGCCGTCCTGCTATTTGATCCAAGGAAGAACACAATTACTTAAAATCCCGATGTAGACCTTCGTGTTTACTTTGTTGCCTTCTGGAATGAACACTGGGTTCATTTTTTTGCCATGGGAAGCCACTAATCCAAACACCGTAACTCTAGAAGGATGCTTGGTAAGATACACGTTTTCATGCTTGTCGGCCACGTCTTTTACCGGAAGAAATATAGCGAACATAGCGATCGGTTCTGGAGTTTGATAGCCTGTAATCATGCTCTCGTCGGTGAACAAGACTACCGGATTTTTTCGCTTGAGGAAGTTTTGAGTAAGAAAATTTTCTTACGTCGCTCGACTCGTAGCTCCCAGATGCGGTTGGAAACGATTCCTTCGCCATTTGCTTCATTGAACGCACTGACCTCGGACGGCCTGTGGCTACCTTCGCGGATAGTTGTCCTTTCTTTTCTCGGTCTAAGGCCCTTTTCACGGACCACCGAGATACTCCCAAGGTGGTTGAATTTATTTTGCGACATTTGCGCGTGGAACAAATCACAAACACGCTGCCACTTCGTCCTGGTGCAACTGTCAAACTAAGGAAATCGGCTTCTTTTATAATAAAATAAGCTTACGCGCATGCAATGAAAACCTGTATGCACAGGTGAAATAGAAACCTTATTTGTACAATGGTGCAAACATTATCACGCATATGGTAATCTAATTATTTCTCGTACTGGCTACGTTTGTATTAGATTAGATTAGATTAACGTTTGCATTAATAAAATGGACTTGTTTTTTCGGGTGGTGATAAAATTTCCCTTGGAAGGTAATTATTTAAGCTTACTTGCTAAAAAATTCTAGGCCATTGCGAGCGGCCATCCGGAAGTTAACCGGGACATTTGCCATAGCGGACGAAAACATGCATGTAGGCATGTTTTGGAGATCTCTCTCCTTTTTATTTATCAATTCCTCCTCAGTTTTCGCGACAAAATTGTTGGAGTAGATCTTACCCTTAAGGTTGGCCCAGAAATTCTCGATGGGATGCAGCTGGGGGACGTTGGGCGGGTTCGCCGACTTGAGTACCACATCGATATTCAGCCGCTCCATCTCCTCCAACGATCGCTTCGAGTAGTGGGCCGACGTCACATCCGGCCAAAATACCGCGTCTTCACCCTTATGATATTTCTTCATGAACGACGTAACTTCCGGCAGGCATGTCGAATTATAAATTTCCCCGTACACGGTCAGTCCGGAGCGGAAGAAGAGCGGCTTTGACATCCCCTTCTTGCTGATTGTCAGCCACAGCAGCACCTTCTTGGGGAACTTAATGTGTGACAAAGTGCCCTGCCAGTCGTTGCCATCCAGGGTGAGATAGGTCTCGTCGGAAAAATCGAGTTGACAATCTTATTCAGTCGCTGCTGCTGCGCCATTGCGAGCAGCTCCGAAACCAGTGGACGCGACTTCCGCTTACTGACATGTATGTTCATGTTCACCGGGTACTTTTTTACTGTTTGGCCGGTTGAACCGACCTCCCGGCCAAGCGCACGCAGTGATGTAACCACTTTTCTCTCGGTCTTCCTCTTCAGCATCCGGAGGAGCTTCTTGTCGCTCAGGCTCATCGGCCGACCGGAACCGGGCTTTTTTATCGATGCTCTGATTGCTGTCTAATAGTGCCGCACGATGTCCGTTTTCGACGCGGCGGGGTGCCGTTCTTTGAACGCGCACACTTCTAAACGGAATTGCTTCACTGGTTTAGCCATCACGATTAGAGTTCTACTAATAGAGCTGTCAAATTTTGTCTGCTGACTTTTGGGTTACTATGATTGATGCTGCATGGGTAGTTTCGTCAGTGCGGGTGAAAGTAAACCCATGAAAAATCGTCAATTTTTGTCATTTTTTTAATGAAAAAATGAAATACTTGAGACTATGAATTTGCAAAGATATCAAGACAGTCATAGACGATGCATTACTCATCCTTAAGCATTATGACTGCTCAAACATAATGAATAAGTGTGGTAAAACCGATCAAAATCCTTTTTGACCCCGAAATCGGTCTAAATCTACCGATCAAACGTTGATTTTTGTTCGGAAATAGTACCTGAATTTTATAGATACAGGATTTTATCTAGAATGAGACTCTGTCATATAATATTGTTAGACGAATTATATCGATGGTCATATTCTTTCTGTTGATACAAAGATCAAACGAAATAAATCTGAGAATCACACCTCAGTTGTTCTTTTTAATGCTATCAAGCATTCCTGATAGCTAAGCAACAACATAATTAAGTAATACAATGATTGTTTATCCAAGTGCACGACTGAGCTTGCTTTCCACAGCTGAGCGTTTCATTGACGTAAACATTTCAGTGTAACTCCTAAGTTGAATTTCTATTCTTGATACACGGTCTTCAAACTTACAGACCGCAACTTACAGCTGTACGTAGTGTTCCTTATGCTCCTTAATTTTAATATTCCATGGCACTTGTTATAGCTATGAAGTCCTCGTCATTTATATTCAAAATTTCCGAATCATTATTGGGTGCTGGTCATAAATACAACCGAATATCATCTGGTGGATTCCGTTTTTTTTATTTTTTTTATTCTATATACCTGGCCCAGTTGTAAAAAACTAAGCGGCGTGTTCTGTTACCAACGAAACAAGCCATATCCAACACAACTCGTTAATTTGTTGCAACTGATTATTAAGGAAAGAGAAATTCATTGTACGTAATCGATCAAAGCGACCTATTGCAATGTTTATCTAGAACCCCGAAAAATCGCAATAATAAAGAATGAACGAAACTTGTTAGAAAGAAGTTGGGTCTAGCTTTAAGTCCACAACAGAACTGCTGAAAGATAAAAAAATACGTTTCGCTTTTTCCAGGCTTATTGACGTTGCAATATTGAAATTATTTAAATTGATTAACTAAAATTTGGGACAATTGGGTGAATATATGTTCTTTTCGATGAAATCCACCCCATTACCACACCCACTGAATAACCTCCCGGCTGTAGTGACAAGTGGTCAAATGAGGCCAAAATTTCACTGGTCCATGTACTTTTATGGAAGGCAGCACAAGTTTCATGCGGCATTCTTCTTTGTACAACTTCACTCCACAGGTGCAAATACCTCGCCGAATTTAAGACTTCTGGGAAAATTTATCCATGACCACGAACTTAAATCAATTTTCGAGCTCGAGTTTTGGACACTTGGCTATGCTTCATCATTTCACCTGTTTGGATCTTTGCTTGCACGGCAAGAACGACTTCCTGCTCGCCTCGCAGACGGATTCTTCGAACAATACGGCGAGCGGCTCTGAGTCTCATTGCAACTGACAGTTTAGAGTTTGGTTTCATGTTTCTCACCATTTCCCAATTCAGTTGATGATCGTAAGTTTCACAATGACACTTCGTTTGACTACACTGTATCGCTCGTGGAAACTATTGAACACATCACTCATGGTAGTTTTGGCGATATTAAATGCGTTTGCGATTGTCGTAATTGACCAAGTTTCATTTTAAACGGCGTACAAGATTGATTTTCGTCTCTTTTCTCTACATCTGAAATAACTTCTGACTGCACAAAAAGCAATGCTGCTTTTGACACCGAAAAAGATCTCCCGCTATCAAAACATGCTTGAAGCGGCCGCCATGAAATATACAATCCGTTCGGAATCAAAGAGATTAGTGCTGTAGGTTGTTGAGTGTATGGGTTATTACTCCCAACCAGGGTTGTTAACGGGTTGTTGAAGTCTAACGTATGTTTGCTTGACATCAGCTGTGCTAATTTCCACATAAGACTTCAACGCAAATGCGCACTTTCACGGTTTTCAACCCTGCTTCCAACTTCGCCAAAACATCCAAAACAGGCTGTGTCCTGTCTTTCAACGGCGAGTGCTGACTAATTAGTTCAGTAGAGGTAATTTCACTGAACCATCGTTTAACTCTCGATGAAAACTACACTGGAAAAAAGTACTGAACAGCTTAGTAACAATACCGGTGTTCGGTTTTTAAGTTTCCTACATTGGTTCACTTGAAGAATCTTCCTTTTCAAAGACTCAAAAATATCTTATTTGTTAGGTCTTAGACAAACTGTATTCAAAACCCCCTGATGATAAAATGTTGTGATTTAAAAATATGGTTCACGAAATCGCAGGAGAGCGCACCATGCCAAAACATAACTTTTTTCCGTGGTTTATCACCTCTTATAAATCACCATGAAGAAAATTTGTTTCACGTATTTAATTTAATTTGAACAGATTTTTAGCACATTATGTTGTGATTTCCTCTGCTAGCCTCTTTATCCAATTTGGTCGCGCCACTGCACTGCTATCAAACATCAGTACAGGTTGCTGGCCATTATTCCCTACGGTGGTAGGAAGATGATGGGTCGAGCATTGAGAAGGAAGGAGAAACTGCAACATACGTGATTGTTGTTCCTACAAACATAATCGACTTGCGAGTTATGAGGAATAAGTAAACTAAACGCAACAGCAGGAGCGTAATAATGATCTTTTCATTCAAAATCCTCATGTTTATGCACAAGGGTCTCTTCCGAAAACCGAAAATGGAAATTACGAAGGGAAACTACGTCAATTGGGATTTAAGTAATAATAATATTGTTGTTATGCTGGATTATTACATTTTCTGGAGTAAGGATTTTGACTTTGCCACCAGCCCAGAAAACGACAGATTTTATTGTTGCCGTACATTGCGGAATGATAGGTGGTGCGGATGAAACCGCACCCCTCGTTCGAAAACATTTAGTTTTCCTTCTCCCCCACTTTTAGAAAAATCTTCACACCAAGCAGACAAAGGCAGTTTTGTATACCGATGCCACCGATTGTGAACAAATAGCTTCTGAAGCTGATTTCATGGCACCCTCTTTCTCTAAATGTTGAATAATTTATTGTACATTTGAGGTTAGGTTAAGAAACGTAGATTTCGATACCAGCACCCTATGTGGGGGTGACAAAAATTACTTGGAATCGTGAGACTGGAAAATAAATGGAAATTTAAATTAGGTAAGATAACATAATACATGCATATATACATAACAGAACATATATTATGGCGTTTCGCAAGCACGAGTAACAATCTTGGGCATAACAAGTGGGTGAGTTCTTTTTTTTAATTTGTATTTATTATGAATTTCAACATGTAAACCAAGATTCGACATTTTATTATAAAATAATCAATAGTGTATTATGGTCACACAGAGCCAATAACAATTTCAATAAACAAAAAGCCAAATTAAGTCATCAATGGTGTTACCTTCCTAGACTCATATCAATCCTTCTCCAGGTGCTTCGATAACTTGGCTAGAGCGTGATCAATTTCATGTACATGCTTCTATCACGAATGAACTTCCGAAACATCCGATTTTTTTCTGGATGTTTCCAGTGTAATAAGAGTTAATATAAATGCAGTCACTAAGAATAACTTTTTAACTTATTTTGAATATGTGCCGCCAGATATTGTTTTCTTAATATATACATGGCGGGTTATTCAATAATGAAGTTTCGTAAGTCAAAATGTTCGCAAAAGTGCTGGAGGTTGCAAGTATTTGTTCCATTTTACTAAGAGAAAAACATTATACAGCCATCTCCTTATTTCACACGGGAAACTCAATTTTCATAAAGAGCGGATCTACTCAAACATTTGATACATCCACTTTTTATGATAATTGAGTGACATTTCCTAAAGAATTGACATTTGATGTCAATGATGTGATGTGATGTGATGGTGTTCATGCATCACACAAAAGGGAGTTTTAAGTGTGTAGTTTGTTGTACGCACGCAATCAGAGATCGACGATTTAGATCATTTTTACCGTAATTTGAACAGCTGAATTGTTTGGTAAAACATTCATCTTAATTTTAAGGGCCATTTGTCGTAATACCAGAGTGTTTGAGATACAATACAATTGTTTACAATGTATACTATACATTGTACTGTATGTTATATTATTCTTATTTTGACAGATACATCTGTGGCATATAAGGGAAAGTTTTGTTGTTGAATTCAGAGGCTAGGTCGTAAATCACTAAAAGTTATTTTATATATTGACCGATTCGTTTTTATCTAAAAATTGATATTTTTTCTTGGACAAAATAAATCATACTCTTCAAAAACCGGATTTCTAGATGATACTACTAGAGCCAGTTTTAATGTTTTGGCAGCACTGCATTCTTAAACAGTTATAGTCATAGCAAAGATGTGGTGTTTTCCCGCCTAAGTGGGTTCTGTGTTTATTCAAATGGTTCAATAAGTTCGGGAAACAGATTTCGCTTGATGTCAGAAAATTGGTGATTCGTGGTCGTAAAAATGGCCTTTCTCTCCGGAATATTGCTAAAATTGCTCAGGGTTTGCTTGGGGATGTGAAACACATTTGGAGGAAGTATGAAAGCCAAAGAATAGTGAAAAACTTATCAGGACAAGGACGTCACCGTTCGACAACACACCATGAAAATGGCAAGATTGTTCGATTGGCTAAGCAAAATTCAAAATTTTCATTGAAACAGATTGCTGAATCACTAAATCTAAGTTTTGATCGTCGTACAGTTCGTTGGCGGATCACCGAAGTGGATTAGAAGAGCTGCTTGGCATCTAAGTGATATTTCAATGGAGTTTGTCAAAGAATACGATGCTCGATGTCGGTAGACTTCTGGAAACGGCGCTCGAGAGTTTGGAGAGCTTCTGGTGAAGCACACAAGAATCGATACATCCAGAAACCAATGATGCATTGGGGTGGGAATATCATGTTATGACTGTACTGCTGCTGTAATGAATGGTACTGAAAATGTCTAGACAAACAGAAACGGTCTTATCTGCCAAATAAAAACAAATACTTTGAAAACATTCAACTACCAAAACATAACAAACGAATGTTTAGACCACCTCCCCTCCCCGCACTCAGCAAACCGTGTTTTGTTTCTGCATCACTTTTCAATAAATTATTTGCCAATGCTGTTTGGGCACGGTTTTAGCAGTAACAAAATGGTTTTGGTTTTCAAAAAAGTGTGTTTTATACAAGAAAAAAATCAATTCCTTATATACGAATTTAATTCATTATCACTAATCAAAAATAAACTTTTAAGCTCGTCATAAAAAAATGAAAAGAAAAAAAAGTCAACATTTTGATTTCACATAGCCCTTTGTCAATTGTAAAGGGTGTCCACAGTTAAATTGCATCACTTTAAATTTGTCCTCAAAAACAAGTCTCTCATTGTCATGAAATATTCAGGGAATAAAATACAATGTATATTCTTGGTTTAGGTATTTTTATTTCACTGTATTTCTCTACCAAATCCAAAAGCCCGAACTTTCTTCTTAATACCATGCATAAAATTTTGTTCAACGCTTGAACCGAAAAATTTTTCCACTTTCAATCATAACTTCAATATTTCCTGTTCTGTAGTGACAACTTTAGGATGCCTATAAAGTTTGTGCTTCATTATAGCCCAATATTTTTTAATTGGCCGCAACTCTGGAGAGTTTGGGGGATTAAGATCCTTCGGCACGAAATTGACACCATTCGTCTTGTACCACTCCATAACATCCTTGGAGTAGTGACAAGAGGCTAGGTCCGGCCAAAAAAATGTAGAAACGTTGTGTGTTTTGAGAAATGAAAGTAGTAGTTTTTTCAGGCATTCATTCATGTATACTTGACCATTTACAGTTGAAGTTGTCACGAAAGGCTTGCTCCGTTTACCACACGAACAAATCCCCTGTCAAATCATGAGTTTTTCTGGGGAACTTTGACACTTGCTGTTTCCTGAGAGACTCTGGAACGTCGAACTTGTCTTTCGCAGTCACATACTGGTTGCCGGGAATTTGTTTAAAGTCCGCTTTTACGTGTGTTTCATCGTCCATTATGCAGCAGTGTGGTTTCATCAGTTTGGAGCTTTCTGAACTTTGAATGAACGGAGCCCGGCTCGTTTCTTGGCTTTCTGCACGAAACTTTTGGTTAAGTGCAGCTTTTTCGAGACATCCCGAACGGAACAGTTGGGTTTGCATTTAAAGGCAGCAACCACTCGCTTGTGATCCTTCACACAGTATGAAACACATTTGCTACCACTCACCTTCTACCGACCGAAAGTTAAACACTGTAGACTGGTGAATTATCAACATCTTTCCGATGGCTCGGTGCAAAAGAAGTGGGTTGTCGAGGTGCGTGTGCAAAATGTTCTCGCGCACTTGCTGTTCCTTTAACTCCATTTTCGAAACTACACGCTAAGACAAGAAAACCAAAAATTCGGCATAAAATACCGAAAATCGTACAAAAGTGCACATACTGAAATTATCGGTAAACATGGATTACCGAAATTTCGGTATTGCAGGAAAACCGGGAAAAACATTAATATTTACTTATTTTTGTACGGTAATTTTTACCGAAAATGCTAGCAACTCAATGAGAGCATTTTTAACCAAATTTAGGTAAAATATAACGATAAAATCTGTAAATCCACTTTACTGAAGAACTAAGTAAAATCAAACGTTTTGTTTTGGTAAATTATACCGATACTTTAGGTTTTGCTACCAAAACCTAATTTTCGGTAAAATTGAAACCGTATTTTCGGTAATCTGATCTTAGCGTGTACGGCACATTTCACAATAAACAATACAAACAATACACGCTGAGGTCATTTCACCCAAAATTTCGTTGAAATCAACCCAAAGGGCGAAATGTTTCAGCTTATTGAAAGTGATGCAATTCAACTGTGGGCACCCTTTACACCGAGAAAAAACGCACTCAAAAAAAATATTTTAGATTACTTTAACCAACACTTCACGAAAAATTTGAAACAAATAACATTAGTATTTTCCATTTAATTCCAACTACCTTTATTGTTTATCTTGACAGATACGCGTATTTCGTCTACAATGTGCTGACTTCTTCAGTGGCGTGTACTAATAACTCGACAGTCGAGTACAATTTGTACAATTCAATAATAAGCAATGGAACAAAACAAATTAAAAACGTGTTTTTTCCGCTTACATAGTTTAGATTATCATGGAATGACCATCAGCACCAGTATGGGATATTATTGTCCAAACTCAAAACAGCTAGAACCAGTTCATATACTACGCAGACTCATACCCCCTCTTAGACTTTTCTCCAGACATTTTTTTGAAATTTTGTATGGAGCGTAGAATTTGGTCAATTTGTTTCCCCAGAAAAGTTTACGTGGTTTATGAACAGACCCTTAGAAGCTCGAAAGTTAGAATATTTGGTTTGTTCACCAAAAGAAGTATATTTCATTCCTAGCAGTAATTGGAATATTATTTTAATATCGAGGGGCCCGCTATAACCAAAGACTGCTGCTTTCGAATGAACTTACAATCAATAGTACCTAATTTCATTGACTTAGAGAACATACGCTTATTTACTACCACAATCTGTTCAGATTATTACTCATCTATGTGCATTACAGGGGATGGTTGTGTTTTTGCAATGATGTTTTACCCTGCAAAATATATCACTCTGCGGTATTACTGTTTTTTTTGGGTAATTAATATCGTTGATTATAGTAACAAAAATAGTGTTGCTGTACTGAACGAATTTACCGAAAACATTAATAGTATCCAGCAATGGTAGCAAAGATGACACAAAAAAGAAGGAAGCTAGCATGTGTTATAACTAACTTGCTTGAATTTATTTTTTGCATTTGTAAATTTGAGTTAAAGGAAGACAAGGAATGGTTTGTTTTTATAAATCAGAAGTTCTAAAATATTAAGTTTCCAGGATTTGTGTAAATTTGTTATAGTTGCACAATTTCTTTTTCTCATCTTGATATTTCCATCTTTCTGCACAAAAACATTCATTTGGAAACCCTTTATTTTCACTTACATCAAAGACAATCGATTCGAATGTAAGTAACACTTAAATCGTGGACAACGGACTAATTTGCAACAACTGTGCAAATGAAAACTGATGCGAATAGATCATGTATAAAATCATGAACAAAGTTTTATCAATTATAGTTTTATCACGACATGTGATGTATGAGATGCACTGGATTTTACTTATACGTGTTCATGAATTAATCAAGGTTTTCACAAACCAAGTTTACAAGAATCCAAAATTGACCGCCATTATGTCTTATTTTATCGCTATTTCGAGTTTCAGAAGGCATAAAAATAATGTATAGTATTTGCACTTTGAATATAGTACAGGATTTCCTTTACCATCTTATAGCCCTCTTTGTATGCTTATCGTCTTTAACCAGCCACCGGCTGAAAGTCTCTCAAATAAAGATAAAGATGCTTATCGCCTCTCATACATTAAAAGAGCTTCAAAACATCGCTACGCATCATATTATTCTGAAGAAGTTTTATCAAAACTTATTTTTTTCACAGCCAGCCGGCAACTACGAGATCAAAATGTATTTATTACAAGCCACGATCGTACAAATTATATAGAATATAAGTTGAATATTGTTAAACATTTTCTTTTCATGCATGAATTGAAGTAAAAAAAAGTAATATTACTGTAATTTAACGGTCTACTCGTGATTGACGTCAATTAATAAATAAATAAACTATTAAAAACCACAAAGATATTACACACCAAACCTCAATAGAATTTCTTCTACACTACAGCATACACACTAAGATCAGTTTACCCAAATATTGGTAAAGAATACCCATAATCGCAAAAAGTGCACGTATCCATTTATGGGTATGTTGCTACTTACCCATATTTGAGTATTTTTTCCCATACGAATTTACTTAAATATGCGTAAAGCCAACTTTACCCATGAATGAGTATGTCCCTTTTTTGCGATTATGGGTAAACTAAGCTTAGCGTGTACGGTCTGGCATCTGAAATTTTCGCAATTTCTTACATTTATGCTTCCAAAATTTCAAAGTGGTGAAGCAAATCGGCCAAAAGAGCGGCCATTATGGGAACTTCATCTTAACCTCAACAGTACATATTGAAGATTCAATGTATAGTTCTAAGTAGTGATCCTCATAGTAAGAGATATGCGGAAACAGCCATTGTTGAGCCAATCGTGCAGCGAGAGCTGTTAAATCTGAGCCAATCGTGCAAATTTTGCACTGTGGCAAGTGTTATCAGCCTCAGTCAATAAAATAAACACCGTTGCCAAATCGTTGAATCGAATTTCCGCATATCTCTTGCCATGAGGATCACTAGTTCTAAGTAGTAATGAAAATGCCATAAATGTACTCTAATTAAATATTTTCGATCTTTATAAATGATACATGACCTCTAACTATAGTGTTATTGAAATTGAACAATATTTGGAAGCTAATCATCCTGTTCTGGTGATATAATGAGGTTTGAACTACATATGTGACATGAGTTGTGAGTCTATAATCAATGTTTGCTGTCAATTTCAATCGCACAACTAGAATCCATGCATGTAGTTATGTAAAGAGTGAAACCAAATCTACCATTCGGGGCTACCTATTGAGTAGCCCATCTGCAATATACACGCACGCACAACAGGAATTTATCGAAATGCATGTTGCATGCATGTTGCATCAACTCTGCTGAAAACTACTGATAGCGTGGCGGTACTTTCCTAGAGACAATCAATAAACTGAAAAAAGCATGAACCTCCTGGCATTTCTCAAAACATCTTGAAGCAGAAATGTTGCGTGAACATTTTTGCTAAAATCCCCACTAGATTGTTCTCTTTTTCATGAAAATTAACATTATGCAAAGATGAATTGGTTAAAAGCGCGCCTTCAAAGCAAATTGAATCACTTTCATTAACATACCTATAATGTGATAAATAATCGATGTTCACGTTATTTATCTACATATATACGTGAATGTTCAATTATCATCTAATTATCAAGCGATATAAATGTGTTAATAACTGATAGCTATATTACTTCAATACTAACTTGAGTCCGTAGCTGGCGGCGATTGAAAATCAATATATTTCAGTTTTTAATTGATTCTTCAAATTCACCATATATCATGCACAGCCACAAAAGCCGCGATGGTATTCAGTTCGGAGGCGATAAAACTTCATCATCAAACAATTTGAAGCTTTTTCATCTATCTTATGTTCTCTCAATTCTTGGTTCTGCTGCAAGAGGCCTCTTCGTTTTCTATTTCCAATATTAGATACGCACATCGGACTAGGTACCTGTGGAGAAATGAACCAAGCCTTTGGCTCCCTGCTGTTTTTCACATACGCTTAATCTAAAAACATCCTAATTTATACCCGCCGAGAGGTGAAAAAAGCAATTAAGGTTGCGCGGTTCGTTAAGGTGAGGAAAAAATGTTCACAATTCCATTATTGATTCATTATTCCGTTAAATTCTATTGAAGTTCATTTACACCTTACTCCGCTTTATCTACACATACAATCGAGATTTTCAATTTATTCCTTTTATTTAGATATTCGGCAGTCGACAAGTTAATCAATGTTTCATTTTATACATAGGTGGAACACATTTATAACAAGTCAATTAATATTGGGAAACTAATTTTTCACCTACTCTAGTGTGAAATTTTCTTCAATAAGGTCATCATTAAAGGTACTGTATTTTTTTATGAAGGAGAGCAGACTGTAGGATTATTGTAAGGAACTACTGGTATGGACGTATCCATGCTTTTGTGCTGTTCTCCTCACTCTTCTGAAAGCTTAAAAAAAGTGCCAACAGCAAATGATGTTTACGAGGGTCAGTGCTGTGAGTAGTCAATATGATTCAGTTGGATTTATTGGCCGATTAAATTCAGAGGCTGATTTAAAAAATATAATTCAGGCTAGCGCGGGGCTTGTTGGATGTATAGGTAAGTTCGGTATCCAAATCCAAGTATCAAAATCCTAGGATTTTTTTTGAGTAACTGTTAATTCAAAACTATCTTTCTTATGACAACAAAGGTGGATCAACCTTATTATACAGGGTTAACTATTTATTTTAAACAAAAACTTTAATTAAGGTTGTAAGCAATAACTTTGAATCTAGAAATGTTTTCGAAGATGAATATTCGCCCCTCAAAACAACCCAAAATCTTCTAGAAAGGAAAGGGTTCATGCCACCGCTTCAAGATATAAATGGTCAAAATAAATTATTTGTTTGTATTCATGACGTACACTTGAGACATCAATTGTTTTAAATTAAATCTGGAAGTCGTTATTACTTCTGTTATGCTAAAATGAAATCCTGTTCGACTGCCCATTGGGGATTCCATTTAACAGTGGTTGAAACGGCGCAAAACGTAATCGTGTACGATTAGGCCGAAATAGTTGACAAGAGTGACCTGCATAGCCTTTGGATATTGGGAAATACCGACATCGTGTTTTTCTTTTGTACGCTGGGGCTTCCCGTGGTATGATCATTGATGTCCTCTGTGTTGCAAAGCGTGCACCTCGGTTGTTTCGGGGATATTTCTTGCAATGTTGCTTGTAACTCCGCATTCAAAAAACAGATCAGATCAGGTCCTTCTCGTCTTCTCTCTCTCTTTCTCTCTCTCTCTCTCTCTCTCTCTCTCTCTCTCTCTCTTTCTCTCTCTCTATCTCTCTCTCTGTACTAACCACGCAAGCAACACACTATAGCAATAGATTGCAAAAACTTGTTCGTGACTAAAACGAGTCATATATAAGTTACATCAGCTGATTTGCTTGGCACACTTTGGTATAACCAAATGATTTTATAGTTTTGTTAGTACTCTTATGGACTCTATTGTTTTAAAAATGTGACACATCGGGTTTAATATTCGTCAGTATATATGGAATCACGGTTTGAAAATGATGAATTGCCCATACCTATTTGTTTATTTATTTGTTTATTTATTTGTCGTCAATCATTTCGTAGACCTTGTTACATTTTGCTTAACTTCTAAGAGTTTTTAATTAACTAATGTCTAGTTAGCCTAACAAAAAAAAAAGCTTTTTTAAGTGCATTTTTATTCATTGTGATATCAACCGTTTCGCTATACGTGTTGAAGCAGGACATCATTTTATTTAAGGGAGCATATTTGGCATAGTTCGTTCTTTGATTGTTAATAAAAAATAAATTTCTATTTCTTAGAGAGCGACTAGGAGCATAAAAATTTAAGTTTGCTAATATTTCTGGACTGTTTATTCGTTGCTCAATAACATCAGCTATGAAAGCTATCATAGCGAACTCTCTTCGCCTTTGAAGTCCTTCTAAATTAATCAACAAACATCGCGACTCATATGATGGTAATGGCAAACGTGTCCAACCTAATTTTCTTAGAGCAAACAACACAAATTGTCTCTGAACCGATTCTATACGATTTACAAACGTTTCTTGATATGGAGCCCAAGCAACGCTACAGTATTCTAGTATGGGCCTCACATATGCCACATAAAGTGTTTTTAATGTGTAAGGGTCGTTGAAATGCAAACTGTATCTTTTAATAAACCCAAGCATGTTATTTGCTTTATAGATGATACTATTGTAGTGATCAGCAAAGGATAACTTAGAGTCAAGTATAACTCCTAGATCTCTAATTTGACGACATCTTTCAATTGCTATCTGACCTAGAGAGACTGTATGTTGTGTTATGGAATGCTTTCTCGTGAACGATATAGAGGTGCATTTTTTAGCGTTAAGTTCTAACAAGCATTTTTTACACCAGGTGTAAAAATTATTAATTTCTTGTTGAAAAATATCAAGATCATGTGGTTTTTGTATCTCCATAAACAGTTTCATGTCGTCTGCATATACTGAGACTTGAAGGACTTTCAAAATTTTTTCTACATCATTAACAAATAAAACAAATAATAAGGGGCCAAGATGTGAACCTTGTGGCACTCCAGATGTAACATTTACTATTTTAGAGAGATTGCCGTTAAGGCGTACTCTTTGCGTTCTTGTTGTCAAGTATGACTCGATCCATTTCAGTAATCTTGGATTAAATGCTAACCTTGATAACTTAAAAATCAGCAGAGGTATGTCTACTCTGTCAAAAGCTTTACTAAAATCGGTATATAATGCTTCTACATAATTACCTTTATCCATTACGTTTAACGAAAATGTTAAGAAACTTATCAAGTTAGTAGATGTTGATCTCCCTTTTACAAAACCATGTTGCTTATGAGTAATCAATGTTTTAGCTTGAGAAAAAAATTTGTCATTTATAATGGATTCAAATAGTTTAGGGATGCAAGATAGAATAGCAATCCCACGGTAATTTTTTATATCAGATTTTTTACCACTTTTGAAAATCGGAATTAAAAATGATTTCTTCCAAATGGTAGGAAGAATACTGGACTTCAATGATAAATTAAAAAGCAAAAATAAAGGTTTAACTAATTCTTTCGAAAACGATTTGAGAAATAAAGGAGGTAAACCATCTGGTCCAGCACCCTTTGAGACATCCAATGTTTCAAGAGCATATAAGATTTCTTTATCGGATAAACTTAAAACTGAAATATCTTTCATTGGTTCAGGGAGGTACGAAAAATATTGATGATCACGCTCACTATCATTATGAGATGTATAGACGTCCTGAAAGAAATCAGCAAATAAGTCACAAATTTCATTAGAAGTATTACCACTTTTGTCACCTAGATGCATTTTTGATGGAAAGTTCTGAGATTTTCGTTTCTCTTTAACATGTTTGAAAAAGTATTTAGGGTCCGATTTAATATTATTTTCTATTTTTGTGTTATGTTCTTTGTATGCTTTTAATATTTCAAGATTTAGCTGATCACATATGGCCAGGTAGATTGAGAGGTTTTCATCACTTTTATTTCTTTTATACGCTTTATGTGCTTTCTGCTTCCTATTTTTAAGATTGATTACCTGTCTATTGAACCACTCTGGCGCTTTGTTATTGATTTTCTTCCTTCGCTTTTTGGGGACTGTTTGTTCTAGAATATCATACATTATTTCGTAGAATGCATCCACTGATTTTTCTATGCCATGATTACGCGTTAAAATTTGCCAATCGACACAATTTAATTTATGTTTGATTACTGCATAGTTTGCATTGCTAAAATCATAGAATGAGTCGGTGAAATTGTTATCCATCTTTGGTTTTTTTCGTGTATAAATACGGAGTACTCAATAGCAGTGTGAAATGCTTCATTTTTCCAAAGGGGCGAATATGACTCGGATACGCAAAAATCGTCCGACATGTTTGTAAATAACAAATCTAAGTAGCAGTTGTTTTTATTTTTCACGGTATTTACTTGATGTAGCCCTAATTCAGCACTACTTTCAAACAAAGTATGAAGCGTTTCGTTGTCCCCTACAATTGGTATCAAGAAAGATTCATTTTCGTCATCAACAATAAAATTGGCTGTTCTTTGGTTAAAATCTCCGTATATGTGAACATTTGCTTCAGAATCAAATTTCGAAACAATATCACCAGCAATACTAAAAAAATTTTCATAGGACTCTTTCCTCGCGTGTTCTGGGGGGAAATACACTGACGCTAAAATGTGAATTTGGCCTCCGATGAGAAATTTTACCCACACATGGTCAAACTCCTTACACTTGTATGATAAAATTTGTTCCGATTCATAGTTAACACTAACTGCTACTAAAACGCCTCCACCGCATTTTTTTTGGGATAACAATTTATCGCGATCATCTCTAAAAACGTTAAACAGATTGCCAAAAACCTCTTCGTTATACATTCCGGAATCCCAACTCGTCTCAGTTCCTAAAATTACTGTAAAATTGCACGCAGCAACTTGTTTATAAATTTCGTTCACTTTAATTGCACTTTTCATTCTGTTAAAATTTTGACAATAAATTATTACTTCTTTGCTTTCATGTTTTTGAGGCTCGGTTATGTGTGGCACTATGTTAGTCGAAAAACTAAAACTATTGGAATTGATTATCTTTTCATCATAATCTAAATTAATGATAGTCGACAGATTAAAGTTACTTAAGCTATTTACCTCTCCTTGATTAAGAAAAGACGTCAAATTCAGCATATCATCTTCGGGTTCATCAATGTTATTGTCCTCCTCCAAGGGGTCCGTCAATTCAAGGGGAAACACGCGATGGCTAGGTGGAGGTCTGGAGAAACGATCCTTTGCAGTAGCAAGAAGCTCGCGGTCGGGTGGAAGTTGGTTGTATTTGTTGTTGATGTTGGTATTGTTATAGTTGCAATGGTTGGTGGTTGCGTAGTTTTCATTATAGCTGTTGCAGTGGTTCCTATTGTCGTTGCGATCATATATACGATTGTGATGTGTGATGTTATTATTCGCCTGCTTTTTACGTTTCTTCGCTACTTCAGCCTGTATGGCGTCCTTATCATTTTCTCCGGTGTACATGAACTTTGATTGTGACATTTTGAGGTTTCTTTTTCCTAGACCAGTGATCCAGTTTGTTTTGTCTGTACCTCATGTTGAAGTCAAAAAATTTACCTTACGAATACTGGTAGCTTGATTCTTTTTCAATTCTGCAGTTTTGGCAGTTTTGGACAGCACAGGCGTGTCCAACTGTCTACTGTACATTTCTTCTATTTGGCTTAAAGCGCCCGAAAAGGCATTTGACTGAATCGGGAATCGAATCCTTGATCTCCGGAGTAGAAAACTAAGACGTTTACCTTCTACACAATGATGCCCCAAACGATTATTTTTCAACTTTTATTATATATCTCTTAATTTTTCATGTGTAATTTACTAATGTACTTTTTCCTTTCACAGTCAGAAATATTAAGATCAGATTTTAAAATTCTCTCTCTCTCTCTCTCTCTCTCACACACACACACACACACACACACACACACACACACACACAAATTCATTCTCACGATTCGAGTTTTGATCCGGTTAGCACCAAATTGTCAGAGTAAAACAACAATTCAAGTAAATTTTTGCATTATTCATTATATTTCACCTTTATATCCGAAAGCGAGAACCTTGGATTTAACCCTACCCATAAGGTTCTGCACGAGCTCAGAATCGACAGTTTTTTACATATTAACTCATGCTTTCTTCATTTCTTCTACATTATTCACCATTCATTTTCATTCACCACCAATCATTTTAGAAGGTGTTCCTTCATAATAGCCCATTATTTTTCTATTGGACGCAGTTCCGAAGTGTTTTTGGGGGGGGTTCAGATCTTTCGGCACGAAATTGACATCATTCGCCTTATACCACTCTTGCACGTCCTTCGCATGATGCCAAGTCTGGCCAGAAGATCATCGGACCGTCGTGAGCCTTCAGGAGAGGAAGAAGCCGCTTTTGGAGACACTCTTCCAAATAAACCTGTTCATTCATGGTGCTTGCGGTAACGAAAGGTGTACTCCGCTCTCCGCAAGGACAAATCGCTTGCCTTCTTGGCGAACTTTGACATCTTCTGTGCCCTGTTCTCGCGACTACTTCACACTTATCCTTTGCAAACAAATACAGGTTTCCTAGTATCTAGTTGAAGTCCGCCTTCACATATGTCTCGTCATCTATTACGCAGCAGTGTGGTTTTGTTAACTTCTGGTCGTACAACTTCCGGGCACGGATTTTTACGACCGTCTTCTGTTTCTCGTCGTGGTTTGGGGACTTCTGAATCTTAAACGTACGTAGTCCAGCTCGAACTGTGGTATTCTGAACAAATGCCTTGCTCACATGCAACTTTTTACCCTAAGGCGTTTGTTTTCCGTTTAAAGACCGCAGTTCGTGATCGTTCTCGTTGACCTGACGGCTTGTTTTTTTAGGATCTTCGCTTGCGATCAACATTCAGACGTTCTTTGAACCGTTTAATGATACCAGACACCGTGGAATGCGACAGATCGTTATCGTAATCCATATGTTCATATTTATAGAAGCTCCATTGATATTACAGTTTGCGCAAATCTATCTGTGTCGCGCGTAGCTGTCATCGTGTCACTGCTATTGGTCAGTCGAAGTTGAAATGAAAAAAAATGAACTGTTGTTTGTTTGTACCGATATTATTGATCGGTTTAGCTGTTGTTGTCCTTAAATCATAGAAAGTGATTATGTGTATTTGTACGCATGTAGAAAAATAGCATTAGTACTATAATAATACTTTCTATTGATTTTCGTTATGCTCGGTTGGAGACAAACATATTTTCAAAACATATTTTCTCCCAATAACGAATAGCCAGTTGTGCGAAAAAGCTCTATAATCTGTCTTTCATTCAAGGTGAAATAGGACGGATGCTACAAAAGGCCGCCCTGTTTGCTGAATCGCTCTATCATTTCGAATGTGGATGAATTTCAAACACGAAGTCGCTCTTATTTTTAAATGTTGTGTTCTGGAGAATCAGCCAGCTTATCAGAAGTAGGTAATTATGTCGGCCGTATTGCTCTGTCCCAATACATCTTTCTTAGTTACAGTGCTTCTCAACAGGTTTGGGACAGGTTTTGTTCGGGGTATCATACAAAACATTCGCGGATTAATTGAACTGGCTCAATGTTTTGAACTCAAAAACTTCGTGGAATTCAAAATATGAAATGAATACTATGAATTGCAAATAGAACGCTCGATAATTTTCTATTGGCTGCGGTCAATAATTTTCTTGATTTTTATTCAATGTTTATCTCAGATTATCGTATATCATTGTTGCTAATATTGTTATTATTTAACATTATTTTTTCAGCAATAAACATTTCATATTTACTTACTCATATGATTATGTAATTTTTCGTAGGTATGGTTTCAAAACCGAAGAGCAAAATGGAGGAAAAAAGAGCATACAAAAAAAGGCCCAGGAAGACCTGCTCATAACGCCCATCCCCAGTCCTGCTCAGGAGAACCTATACCTCCCAATGAATTGCGAGCGCGAGAAAAGTAAGTGCTATACCTATTAGTATCATCAGATGGAGTGTGATGATCTTAACGGATCGAGAAACTGACGCAACAGTCGCCGTGACGCACACCCATATACACTAAGGAATAAACTTTGGAATTTCATATGGCATAACTTAAAAACGATACTTTTGAATTTCTTAAGCTATGAAGACTTTTGGACGTACACGCTAAGATGAGAATTCCTAAAGATCGTTAAAAAGTACCGATAACCGCTCAAAAGTGCACATACCTAAATTATGGATAAACACAGATTACCTAATATTGGGTAATAGTATTGAAGGAAGATAAACGTAAAATATTACCGATTTTTTATCGTCATTTTTCAATCAAAATTGGATATTTTACAGAATTTTTCAAGAAAGACATGCAGTTTAACAATTTTTTTATTCGGATTAGTATTTAAAATTTTGGACACAAGGAGAAACAATTATTCTAATGAATTACAGATTTATTTTATTTAAAAAAAAGTATCAATGAAGAGTATGGATGAATCCAAGTAAAGCTAAAGTGAGGTTAAACATCGTAAACTGAAATTGAAAAGAACTTGTGGTATCAGTATCGTCATTATCGACGATTTTCTGATCTTTTTATCACCAATAACTTTGTTTAAACAGTTCGAAAAATCATTTTACAAGAACGCCATTAACCACTAACCTCACTTTTGCATTATGTACTCCGATTACTCCGCTACAGATATATTTTTTGTGCATCGATCCAACATCGATGACAAATTGCACCACGGGATTCACGTTGGTCCACAAGGATCCGTCGGAAGGAGAATAAAAACAAAGAATGCAAAAGTAATTTCTTTAAATATTTGGACATCATTAAACAAATATTTGGACAAAAAATAATAACGGTTTTGCATGAGAAAATATGGCGACCGCGTTTCCCCAGTGGTGTATAATTGATACAATTTTGGGTAAATAATAACATCCAATATTGGAAAATGACCATTACCCAAATGTCAGTTAAAATAACTGTTTATTATCTTTTAATTTATCGATATATTGGGTTTTGTCAACAATACCTTATTTTAGGTATTCTCATCTTAGCGTGTACACGAGAATGATCTTGTATGTCTTCAGCCTTTCTTCTTTTCAAGCGTTGAAAGACAAGTGGTCAAGTTACTATATTCGTAACCTCAAAGTGGAAGGTTCGATATCTCGTTGATCCATTTTGTATATCATCATTTATATTTCATAAGCAAGTTTATGAAATGCACACGGCAGTCTTTTGAATATCTAAAGTTTATTTCGTTGAAAATATGGTTCGAGCGTAAACGAGAATAATATCAAAGAATAACAATAGGAATCATGATAACTTTGCCGGTACCTGGCGAACACTTTGACAACTTGATGTAGCGTGCGTAAAAGATCAAATGTTTACCCTCATACAGCAAACTGATCTGTAGAATTCTTCTTGTTGCATTCGCCAGTATAAACTAACGCGCACCACTTCAATACCGGACAGTTCACAAACACTCACAAATACAGATTCAACCTTGATGTTCTTAAGTTCGTTACAGCACTAAGGCTGTATCCCAACTTGCGAATTTATTGTAGTTTTCACTTAAAATTAAACTTGAAGATAAAACTTCTCTCGCAATTTTGCGAAGAAGCTTATAGGAGTGCACCTTTACAGTAAATTGTTTTGGTGTCTTCTACAAAAAGTGCGCACGTGCACAATCGCGCAAGAACCCCGAAGCCACCCTAATGATTTATAGTAAAGGCTTACTTTTACAAGCAGTTTTGAACAATATATACCGATGCAAAAATTGTACTGGCATCGAAAAACTTAGGTAATGTTCCTTTTGATGAATTTTCACATAAACTTGACATTTCAAAAATAAATTCTTTTGTTCAAAAACCCCTGTTTGTGATCGGCTTATTTCTGACCTAATTGCTCTAAATCAATCGTATATCAATGAGTCTGATATAAATAGGCAGCAGGGTTATTTAAAAATTTGGCATCTATCAAATTTAAACTAAAATAAATTTTAATTCTTCAAACCTAACACATCCTTAGCATTATTCTTTGATCAGTGTTTGATTTAAAATAAAAATAATTGTACGGTCAAAATAAGGCCTTTTTTAGAAGAATTTACTGTGGCAACATTGTTTGCGTGCAAATGATCATTTTCGCTTTTTGCTCCGTTAAAAATAAATCAGTTTTCCTTTTCAGCAACGCCTGCAATCCCAAAGCAGGTACCTCATTGACACCGTAGTTTAACTAAATTTGTTCTTCATTCTTGTTTCAGAGCGCGTAGACGAAAAAAGCTGGCGAAAGCACTAGAACGTCAAGCAAGAAAGTTAAGAGCGAAAGGAATAACGGTTGATCTAGAAGTTCTTAAGGCAGAATACCTTTCTCAGCATCGAAACAATTCCAGCTCCGATAGTGATGATGGAGGGATTGACGATGATGACGACGATGAAGATCCAATCGATGTTGTTGGCGGAGGAGAATCCAATGAAACACCAGAAGACTGTTTAATGGAAAGGCGTGACAGTATTGACGACGCTCTTGATGAGAATACTGATACACATAGGAATAGTATGAAGCCAAACCCATTTAGCATAGAATCACTACTATACAATAGTACGTGAAAAGACACAGCAAGCTTGTAGTTTCCTACCAATACCATAATTCAGATGCTACCATTGTGTACAAGAATTCGATAATTTAAGTTATTAATTAAAATTATTTTTGTTATACGCCGTATTTCCTGTGACATATTCAATAATCGACATTTCACATGAATTCATTGTTTTTGTACCGAGAAATTCCATACACACCAAGTGTTCGCTAACTGGGTGCTTTCTAACTTTCTAAAAGTTGATTACAAACGAGCATAAGGAAGTTTAAACGATTGTAGCAGAAGTGGTTATTACATTTCTTTTTTTTTTAATATATAAAATGCGAACCACGAGTTAAAATTGTAGCGAAACCCAACCAAAACATCATCACAAACAATCAAACCAAAACAATTCTCACTTCTTGTTTTTGTTTTGGGTACTTTATAGAGTACTGATTTTGCAATTATGCTAAACGAAATCATTTAAGAGCAGGGTAGCCAAAGAAGTTTAAATTAAAAGCAAACAAACGTCAAAATGAAAAACAAATAAACGTCAAAATCTACATCTGACGTTTTTCTGCCCGAACTCTCTAGGGACCCGTGGATGGCAGATTTTATGTGATCGAGTTGGGAAGCATTACTAGGGTAGGGAACGGCTTAAGCACCCTAAGACCCTAGGAAGCGTTGTAGGTTAACGTTTACCCCGTGCTTGGAATAACGTCTGGGGGTGCTTAAGCCGTTCCCTACCCTATAAGTAAGTCGTTAATTGCAAGGAGAGTGACGATGTACCTTTCCCATCTCTCAATGGCACATCTTGAATAGTAAGCTGCGAAGTGTGTACTATCCATTGTAAAAAAGGGAAGCGATGTATGATACTTGCAAGAAGTATACAATCTTTTAGATACAGCACTATTTCGATTTTTCTAAGAATCCATCGGAATCCTCTTCGCTGTTTATATCCATTTGAAATGTCGTACATTCGTACTTAGCCCAGTTAGCGAACAGTTGTTGTAATCCGTTTGCCTTACGGACATACGGGATCAAGTCCCTATCACTTCGAAGTTTTCTGAGCACAAACCACAAACACTGTAAGGCTTAGTGACCTTGAACGTACGCACACTACAGCGCCATTTAAAACAAAGGAGTGCAAGTAAGTAGGAAAATCTTTTGGAGGAAAACAAACCATTATTCCCCTGCATGTGCTAGATAGGGAAAGGTGATTAAACTTCAAAAAGCCTTATTATGACTTCCGGGGATGAAATTTTCAAGAATCGTTCGCTCCACTGGAGCATCCATTGGTTAGCAATTTCCTCTTTGTTTGTAGTTTTTTTGTCTCAAAAATCGTGAAGTGATGTTTTTTAACCTTTTTAATTTAACCTTACCCCAAAATCATTCGGAAAAAGGACTCCTTCCAGTTTCACCTTAAGTAACGTTCAGTCTCTTGTTTTGGGATACATTTTTATTATATCATCATGCAGTATACGATTTATTTTCGATTCAGCTCCACCTAATTCTATTCCAATCTCGTCCTGATTCCTGACGGTTTGCAATATTTATACATATGTGACGTTCTGTTTGAGAGAAATTGACTGTTAAAGCCATTGTTTACAAAATCCGATTCGTCCTTCAAGGCTTGCTCACAATAAATACGTTTGCGTTTCGTTGACGCGAATTTGATAGAAACCCTGTTAAGATTATCACATCTGGTTGTGGTAGTATCAGGGGGTGAGTAACTCTGCCACGTTGTGTTTGTGTTGATCGTGTACGAATGTGTTTCTGGGGTAGCAGAAGGTTTTTTGGTGTTTTCACAAACTACAATCGAAAATTTATGCTTAATGGCAACCATGCACGGTTTAGACGTTTAATACATGCTCACATATGCATCGTCTGAATTACATTTGTGTAAGCGAGAGGGAAACAAAAACAAACAATCGATTCGTGTAAGTGGGGCCAGATATGAATTTATCTTTCATGTCGTGGCGAATGTGTTTGAAGTGAGGCGGATTGTGTTTTTTAGGGTGGTAACACAAGGTGGTCGAGTGACTTACCCCCTGGGTAGTATGCCTTCTGGAGATTGTTCGTTTTGGACAAAAACATAACAGATGTCAAAAAAATCTTTTCTATTGTAAACCACAATGAAAACTTATCGGTTATTGTGGAAAACAAAGAAAAAAATCTACGACTATAGACACGATAGTGTGCGTGTGTTAAACGGCACTAAACTTACCTTAAGGTTATGTCGTTTTGGCTTTAAACCTGGGTCAGCACTGCCTCTGACTCTCAATTACCGATCGAAAACGAGTCGAGTCAGTATGATGGTATTAGTGCAAAACATAAACATAAACAAACATAATCATTCTATTTTGACAGTTCATGTTTGTGTATTGGTGAATCCAGGTTGGACCTCGAAAAAATTTAAAAGCGAACCTCATCGATGTTGGGTCGGATTCTGAGCGGATCCAGATTCGACCCGATTGAATAAAAAAAACGTTTTGACAGCTGTTAGGGTGGATCTAGGGTGAACCCAGTTCCGATCTGGCAATAACCGAAAACGACATTAGCAACATTTAACGCTCGCATACCATTGTGCCTCTAGTCGTGTATTTTTTCCCACATTAACCTAACAGTTTTCATTGTGGTTTGAGATAGAAAAGATCTTTTTGACAGCTGTTTGTTATGGTTTCGTCCAAAACGCACTATGTTTTGCTTGTCAGTCCGGTTTGGCGCCATCCTGACCTTAAAAACACGTAGCACTGCCCGCTTCATGGTATACTGGAGGAACCACTTCGACGAATTGACCTTTATGGCCACGTTTCGGGTTCGGGTTATTCTTAAAATACTGCCTTATCTTCCGCGCCTACTCTGGGTATTCCGTTTTCGGTTTTCGGCCGCTTCCAGCGCACCGCTCGATGGTCTTCGTCTCCTGGAACATCTTCACAACGCGAGAAATGGTGGAATGGTGGATTCCAACTTTTTGCCGATTCATCTGTGCGACTGACCAGGATTATCGATCACCACGCCCAAGATTTGCTGGCGTAGCTCTTCTTGTTTCGAATGAATCTTGAAAACTACTTGACAAATCGCGATAAAATTTTGCACACATAAACATAACACTTTAACACTAGTATCACTCAAAATTTTATCAACTTTCACCCACGCGATAAAAAGTATTTCATTTTGTTGTGTCAATTGTGTAATGAGTTTCGTGAAAATCAGTCGGGTGATTTCAGTGATGGCTGCAAATGAAGAAATAGTGCGCCAACAAATTTTGGGCATTCACTCCAAAATCGCAAACGCTTCTCATCGATGGATCGGAAAACAGCTCGGAATTGCACATTCAACCGTATCTCATGTGAGCAAAACGTTCAAGGACCGTAAGACAACCAAGCGGAAAAATGGTAGTGGCAAAAAACGTGGCACATCAAATCCGGAGAAGGCCAGGGTGGTATTGAACCAATTTAAGCGTTATCCCAACATTTCGATCAGAGATGTTGCGAAAAAGGCGAAAGTTTCAGTTTGTTTTGCGCAGAAAACAATGAAACCTTCTGGATTACATGTGTACAAGGCACCGAACCTGAGCGATAAACAGAACTTGGTGGCCAAAACTCGTGCAAGAAAACTGTACAGGCTCACAAACCCGTTCTGCATTGTGATGGACGATGAGACCTACATTGTTAGGCAATATTGGGAGACGGACAAATCGCTAGAACTAGAAACAAGCAATAAGTAGTATAAGAGCCCGATCGGATTTCCCCCTTGCCTATCCTGTATAGGGTAGTATGACAAAGGGTTATGTGCCTGATCGGATACTACCGTTCAAATGCCCTCCTCTCGTTTTCTATCTTGTATCTTTCAATTTCAAAGCCTGCCGTTACCCTATACGAAACTATCAATACACTTTCTCTTCATGTCTATTTGTTCTAGCAATAAAATTACTGTCCGCTCTTAGCGCTTCGCATGGAGATCAGAAATTATCTGCTTCTGCTAACTTCATCAAAGATCGTTACTTCTGCGCTGGGGAGAATACAAAAAATAACAATCAAAAGTCTACATTAAAGCCGACACCAAACAAATGCCAGGACAGAAACACTACGTCGCCACCTCTAAGTTGGCCGTTCCGGAGAGTGTACGGAAGAAGAAACTGTCGAAATTCGCCAAAAAATTCCTTGTCTGGCAAGCGATCTGCGGATGGGGCAAAATGAGTCAGCCCTTCATCACCTCTGGGACCGTCAACGGACAAATCTACAAGGACAAATGCCTCCAAAAACGACTTCTGCCCTTCTTGAGAGCTCACGATGGCCCGACACTGTTTTGGCCGGATTTGGCATCTTGCCACTTTGCCCGGCCCGTCTTAGACTGGTACAAAGATAATAATGTAGGTTTTGTACCAAAAGACGTCAACCCTCCAAACACTCCGGAACTTCCCCCAATTGAAAAATTTTGGGCAATCATGAAGGCAAAGCTCGTTAAAACTTCAAAACTGATAGAAAATGAACTTGAACTAAAGAAAGTGTGGTTAAAAGTAAGTAAGCAAGTCGGTCCTATCATTGCTCAAAATTTGATGAAAGGGGTCAAGGCAAAGGTGCGGGCATTTGGGTTGGGAGAAGAGGTTCAATAAACCAATGATGTCAAAACTTAACCATTTAGTAGTACTTTATTTCCAGAAAGTTTGAAAAGAATTGGGCTCAAGGGAAATTTTTGGTGACCAATTTTCTTTACACTGAAGGACCAGATAGTAGAATGGAAGATCAACTGCTGAAAATTATGGAGTTCAGATTCACACCAACCCAATGTGAACATGCGATAACTTCAATACCTGAAATGGAGGAAAATCCACTCTATAGAAGGAGTAGCACTTTTTGATACCCAAAAGTACTCCTCCTCCAACCGAATCCTCACGATCAAAACGAATAATATTGAAATCATGAAAAGGAAGGTCGACTTCGGAAGAGAACCATGTTTCACAAAGAGCAAATGCATCACAAGTGGTATTGTGAGCTAAAAATTTGAATGATACAAATTTAGGAACAAGACTTCGACAATTCCACTGCAGATAATTCAGACAATTCCACTGATAAAATCATCGATCTTTATTTATCCATCGAAGGATATGATTGCTGCAGGGCCACACTATTGTCAATTGCTTCAAACAAGTTTTCACTGTGGGAAGCATTGTCTGAACAACCCAGACAACCAAAATGCACGTATATTGAAAGTTGTCTTTGTGATATACAAACACATATGTAAGTAAACAAATCATATAGAATGCAAAAAATATGGCTTATGTGTGCAAAAGTGGAGGCCATATACGTGCAAATTCCATTGTTTTCTTTTACGAGTTGATTTTATATCGTACATTCCCGCTTCACTTTACTCAATTTTTGAGTACAATTGTTTGCTATCTCTTTTTCTCTCACGGAAATATTACTTAATTTTCGTAAAAAGTGGATCTACTCAAAAATTGAGTTGATCCACTTTTTAACGAAAATTGCGTAACATTTCCGTGAGAGAAAAAGAGATAGCATACAATTGTACTCAAAAATTGAGTAAAGTGAAGCGGGAGTGTATGCGATTGAATTTGTAATAACAATTTCGGTTTAATAAGCTTTGCGATGTTTATCCGATTTAGTTTGTAACGCAGTACGATGAATAAATGACACATCGTATATAAGTCAAAAATTTGCAGTCTTTACGATTTAACTTAAACATAAGATGATAAAGGCCACAATTAATTGCGATATTGACTTAAAATATAGGAATATACGATACTATTTGAACACTGTTATACGACTTGTGGTTGTCTGGGAATGCTTCTAAAAGGGTCAGAAATTTTGAGTTACTTGAAGATACCTTCCACAATATTATCGGGAGAGTAGCCCAGATAAAATGGGGCTGCTGTTCCTGAAATCGGGGCATCAGGGGTTTTGGATATCCTGGGTGTAGTTAGCACTACGGAAACCAGGAAGAATGGGATTTTCCCTTGTTCCACCTTTCCTTGAAATGGGTAAGATGATTTTGAGCTCCGGTTTAGCAACTTTCCGTTTGGACGCGCCTTCGATTACACTGTTTTATATCAGTTTATATACATAGCCAGGAACCGAAATTAGCAAGACAAAACCTCTTGCGCTTTGAGAATCCTTTTTATCGAGATCATTGCTTCAGCATTGTTGCTCAGTTTTATCTGTGCCATAATTTGGTAATAAAAAAATAGTTCCAATTTTTACCGCTAGGGTGGTGCTGCGATACTAACTCTCTTATTTCACCTCCTAAAGGTTTGATGTTTTCGGCAAAGTTGCAGAACATAAATGAATAAGAAAGTTTGTGCAAGACATCGAAGTTTTATGTCTTCAAATAACAAACTTAAAATGAATTTTGTAAAATTTAAGTGAAATTTACTTTTTTTGTGCTAATTTTCATATTTTTGTCAAATATATTATTTTCGATACCACATGTATTTGTTGAGTCTAATAAATTGCGTATGTTTTTTAAGTGTTCCCTTAGTTTTGGGGCATAACAAGCGAAATATTAGCCAAAACATTGAAAAATATCATGAATTTCAAAATCAGTTTTCTCTAAAAATAGCAAGTTGTTGCAAAAAACTAGCGAAGCTTCCAAAAGTACCATATGTGTCTTTAAATTCTGAAACTATGCACGATACATATATAGATATCATATTTTAAATTTTTGATGATTTTACCCGAACTCAATGCGATAATGTATTACTTCTTTGCGTATACATACAAATGCATTCGGTTGTAGCGTTTCTGATATGTTTTCACGTCAACATGCATCGGTCATGGAAAAATCAAACGGGATGATTTTTAAGTCGAACATCTGTATTTTTTATTTTGTAAATTATATTGGGCTATAAAAGTCAATTGAAAACATGCATTTCTCCGCACTTGCATGCGTGTGTCAACGAATACAGTTGATCGCTGGCACACACATCGGAGCAAATGTTGAAGCATTACCCATTACATTCGAATACGCCTCAGAACCAAAACGTCAAATCTCATAATAACTGTGTAGTAATCAACCGCTTGGAGGCCCTGGTTTACAATTTTGGTTCTTCCGGCGGATTGTTTCTAGTTTGTGGTTGGTGCCAGAGATCAAACGTTTATCAGTCGACGATGCTTTGAATATGCGAAAATGGTCTAAAAAAACAACAGTACCAAAACATAAGGAACATGACGACAAAAATAGGATATGACATTTATCCAACATACAAGGACATCCGCGATAATTGAAGTTCTTGTTATCCACGTGGTAAGAATAAATGATCATAACCTGTGCCGCACACAGGCTGTGCGTGTCCGAAATAATCCGTCATTTCATTACGTTCTTGTTTAAACAGCTTCCAATAGATCGATATTTCCTTCAAGTTTTAGATTTTGTGGTGGTGTTGAGTCATATTTTTTTTATACTTCTAAATTATTTCAAAATTCCTAGGACCCTGAAATTAAAAAAAATTTACCTCAAAAGTTTCGTAATTATTTTAAAAAAACCAAATAATCTAAAAATAGGAGCAATTCCCATATGATTGGAAGTTGTTTCATTAAAACAGTAAAAGTCTGACGGAATGTGAGTAGTTTTAAAGTTCATCTGCAATCTACGTCGAAAAGTTGGTCCGGTTCTGCCACCGCTGTCCCCGGGGGATTCCGACAACAGAACTTGGCTCAAACCTTCCGTTAAATGCCAAAGACCGCAGCGAAAGCACCAACGAGACGTCATCGTAGAAGGGCCTAAACGTGTGACATCGGATCTTCAGGAAACATCAAAATTGAGTAGGTAAGTCACAACTTAGAGCCTCGAGTTGAATATCTACAAGCAGAGACGGGTTGTCTATTGAATCGAACAGTAGATCAGCGACGGTAATAGCCTTCGCGGCTCCACGTCGATTCTGAATAGTGGACCATGAGGCAGCGGCTCTCGTAGCTTGAATCTTTGAAAGTGTCTTTCCAGCGTATCGGACGAATCGGTGTTGATTGACTTAATAGGTCTGACACCATTTTTAAAGAGTGGGTTCCCAACCGGGGTAGCATATTCCAAGGAGAACCAAAGAGCAGTATAGCGACTTTAAGAAGACGTTTTGAAAGTATTTTGCCACACGAAAATTGAAACCAAGATTTCGTGAAGCTTCAGGTTTATTCATGGTGATGAGAGAATATTTCCTTCTACATCTACATTTTCACGATTAAATTGAGTATTCCAGCTTTTACAAATGCTGTGCTGCCCTGAATCGCATATCAGTCCCATAATTAAGCAAAGATGCGACAAATATTCGATTCACGGCATTGTACCATTCATTTTCAGTTTCCACTCAGTTACCCTAACACTGGTGGTGATAATTTATTGATATGCTTTATTATAGGTAAGTACATATGCACGTTTGGTCCGCAGCATCACTAACCTGACAACATTAGGTTGCATCTTTCAACTACGGTAGAGATCCAGATCAGCCCTGGGATCTAGTAGTTGACATCAAACTACCACAACGATTTACCAATACGCAGGGGTTGAATATGTTTGTCTTGAAAATATTCATTTTTATGGAAAAAATTCATTTTAAAATATGGTTGCTAAAATGCTTGGTTTTATTTTTGTTTGCTTTTTTGATTATTTTGCACGGAAAATTCTGATTGGAAATTGGAATTATTTTAAGGAATCGGTTTTATTTTCTCTCTTAATTTTTTAATTTAACTATTTGCTTTGAAAATTTTCGTTTTTCTTTCTTACTTTTTGAGATCCTTTTAGGGAAGTTGTTAAATTTTTTACTACAATATAGGTTCTTATTAGTGCTTGAAAATGACGGATAATTTCAATTTACACACTTAGATTTTTTTTACAGAAATCTGTAAAGTTTTACCGAGTTCTCAACAGCTGAACGTTCGGTAATCCGATTTTACGGATTTCGGTAAAATTTTACCGAAATCCGGTAATTTTTTTACAGATATCTGTAAAATTTCACCGGAATCCGTAAAATCTGACTACTGAACGTTCAGCTGTTGAGAATTCGGTAAAATTTTACAGATTTCTGTAAAAAAATCTAAGTGTATAGTTCTGAGTATTTTGCCTTATAATGGGAATGTTTACTATATGTATTGCTACCAACCCTTTTTCATCTGTTGGTGATTATAGATTTTTTAAAAGAAATCTTCTGTTTACCCATGGAATGTTTAGTTAGTTGCCTAACCATAGTTCCACTATGCAAAAAAAAATGAAAATTTGTTTCTCTTTCAAATACTGTTCGCTCACGTCTAACTAAAAATACAAAATAAATAAATAAACTATACCACTCACGCATCAAACATTTTCAGTAGTGATGAATTAAGTGGTGAGATAAATAAGGGAACATACAGTTATTGAATGCAGATGGAAGCAATTACACATTCAGAACCTTATCAAACTTAAATAGGATTTTCTTTATTTTTTATAAGTATATGGGAATGTGCATATTTATTTCGAAACATGCATTTATCAAATTCTTTAGTTTTCTTTCTTTGATTTTTGCAAGTCATCTTTTGAACCATCATTCTTTTCCATAGTCTGATGAACAGATGTTCCATCATCGAGGCGAGATTTGTCCACAGGGTATAACCTATAAAATGTAATTATGTTAGAGTTGGTTGGTTTGTTAAAGTTTATTTAGAAATATTTATATACGAACCATCTTTGGTAGAGATAAACTATGAACACTAGATCATCTCTGAAACATGCGATGCGATGTGATGTGGGCATAGTGATTATAAATGCAAAAATGTCATCAATAAACGTGTTGAATGCTTTGTACATCAATGCACGCCAAGGTAACGTGGCAACTGATTTGAGTTTATAGTTTATAAACAACTGCGGTAGCATGAACAAAAATCCAAACGCATATACTCCATTGACTAAAGAGTTGATTGTCCACGAATACCAACTGTAAATAAAATAAATTACATTAATTACGCGTAGATACAAATGTACAGAACAAAAATGTATCAAGACCAAAAAACATCTATAATAATTTTTTATAATGCGTGGTGACTTCAATTTTCAAAATTCCGCAGTTTCCTAGACATAATCCCGTTTTTTTGTCATTATTACCGGCTCTTTCCAAATAGGTTTATACATAGGTCTTGGTAGAGACATTAACTAAAACATAGCAATGACAGTTCATTCATTCCCTATTTTCTATTGATTTGATAAACGGTTGTGTTTAAACATTTAATTTAAACATTTTTTCCATATACTTCTCTAGGTGTATGGTCAAAGCATTAATTAAATAGTAATGCAATTTGAATTTTGGAGGAAGAAATTTACGAGAAGACAATTTTAGCCTCCCACCACGAGTTCAGATCGCCGGTGATGTAATCGGTAGACGAAGTCGCGTATCTGGGCTAATTGATGACCGCCGATAATGACACTAGCAGAGAGATACAAAGCATATGCATATCGTGCCTGATTGGACTTCAAAGGCTAAGACCAGCAAAGTTCATCGAACTACCAAGGTACAAAGGTACCAGGACAAGGTATAATTAGACCAAATTATATTGCTTGGCAAGATCAGTATATGCACTACATCCTTACTAGAATTTCTCAGAGTCCAGAGTTAGAAAAGATTTCTAAAAAGATTCGTTCTTAGCCCCAGAATAGATTCGTTCAGCAGAAATAACATGCGGATTATTTTGAGTATCCTCTTTATCTCATGGTTATTCTTTCTTTTCTTATCTCATATTGCCTGTCTTTTTATCTCCCATTGTCATTAACTTAACCCAATACATTAGACATACAAAAAAAAAGAACACTCTCGTACGACGAACAAAGTGTGGATCATTGGCCTATTAGAAGAGATAATCGAGTGGTAGGTTCAAACAAAAACAAACAGGACACACTCCACAGTATTGGATCTCTTGCTGCGCTAATGCAGGGCTCTGGCGCAGTTGACCTTTACTTCCAGTGCTACTCGTGAGAATGAAATGAGCAACAACAATATAAACATAACAAAAGGTACCGACTGCCTCTCTCAGCCGGAAAAAATGGACACAGACCAGGGAGACTCTCTGGAGCAAATCGAAGCTCAGCAAATCGCTGGAAAGCATATACACCTGTCCATCAATCACACACAAAAACTTCGAGATGGAAGATAGTGGCGAGGACGGTGGAGTAAACGTAACTATCAAATCAGCTGCGGCTAAACCATGCGAACCTCAGCACCCAGACGGGTTAAGTTGAGTGGAGCCGGAAAAAGCGTCTAAAAAGCTGTTGGACCAAGGCTACGGCAACTGGGGCTGACGTGTATGGACCCAGGACTAAACTCGCCATATCAATGGGTAAATGGCCTACGGTATTTCAAGCCAAAATTCAAGCAATATTAGAATGCGCTGCCTTGTGTCTTAAAAGGAAATACAGACACGTCAATATCTGTATCTTCTCAGACAGCCAGGCGGCTTTGAAAGCAATCAGCGCATTTCAGTGCTATTCCAAGCTTGTGTGGGAATGCATTGAATTACTAAAAGAACTGGCTTGAAAGAATAGGGTCAACCTATTCTGGGTACCAGGTCATAGTAACATTGCAGACAACGAAGTTGCTGACCAACTTCCTAGGGAGGGGTCTCTGGGCAACTTCTATGGACAACAACCTTTCTGTGGAGTATCCTCAAGTACATTATCGATTGAGCTTAGAAACTGGGAGAAACAGACTGCAAATTGGCACACTGCAACTGGAATAATCCAGTCAAGCACGAGTTAAGTGTGTATGTAGGCTTATTAACCGGCCTCTGCTCATCGCGACACTGTGGGTTCAAAACTTTGTGGATGCAGTTTTCTCTTTAATAAGAGGAAACGTCATTTCGAGAGTTGCATTATACCACCTCGAGATATCTGGTGGAATATAAATCCCAAGAAAGTAGTAGCATTCATTATGGATGCTTTTCCGGACTGTGGCGCAGGCCCAGAAAACAACCTCCAGTCCTAAATAGTGGTGGGTGTAGAAATGAACTGAGCACAACAAATGGGTCTTACCACAATAGGTATCCCGATAGAAGAAGAAATCGTGTAATTTAAAATAGTTACAGGACACCAAAATTAGTGATTTTTTTTCTGGTTTTGGATGCAAATTGTAAATATTCGAATATCTAGAGTACCCAAGATGTTTCAAGTAAATACTGGGAAAATAGAAGAATATTTGAGAGGATAAAGTAAATCAAATGAGCGCCACGCACAAAATTCATGAAGAATTCTAGAGCCAATATATGAAAACACTAGACTCAAACCTTATTTTCTGAGTTTATCTTGAAACTGTTAAATTCTAAAACAAAGTCTAATAATTTCAATTACAATAATATTATTCTAATACTAGCTGAACCTAGTGCGTGCGCTGCTACGCTTGCAACTAAATGAAGGAAAATTTAATGTAACTGGTACTTTTATGGTTTTTTTTCGGAATGAGTTTTTTTTTCTTGAATAAGCAGGGGTTCAAACTTCTATCAAAACATGCTTCTTACCCGAGAAATACACGTTTTGTGTTTAAGTATCCTGGATAATTCTCATTTTTGGTAGAAATTTGTGTTTAATTTGTATGGGAGCCCTCCCTTCCAGAGGGGGTGGTTTCTCAAACCACCATACAATTATTGCCTTCAAAACCCCCCACATGCCAAATTTGGTTCCATTTGCTTGATTAGTTCTCGGGCTTTTCAATTATAATAAAAAAATGAGTTTAATTTGTTTGAACGCCCTTTCAAAAAAGGGGAGGAGTCTTGAACCACCATAGAAACATTCTTGCCTTCAAAACCCCCCACATGCCAAATTTGATTCGATTTGCTTGATTAGTTCTCGAGTTATGAAGAAATTTGTGTCTCATATGTATCAGAGCCCCCCTTCCTGAGAGAGTAGGGGTCTCAAACAATCATAAGAACCTTCCCCAGCCCCAAAAGCCCCTTCATATAAATTTTCACGTTGGTCGGTTCAGAAATGTCCTAGTCTAAAAGGGTCTGACAGGCAGACAGACAGACAGAAATTCATTTTTATGTATATAGAAATATACCCTCCAAAAACCTCTACATGCTAAATTTGGTTCCATTTGCTTGATTTGTTCTCGAGTAGTGCTGAAATTCGTGTTTTATTTGTATAAGAGACCTCTCTTTCAGTGAGCAGAGGAGTTTCAAACCACAATAGAAACATTTCTTGCCTTCAAAAACCTCCACATGCCAAATTTGATTCCATTAACTTAATGAATTCTCGAGTTATACAGAAATTTGTGTTTCATCTGTATATGAGCCCTCCTTTCAGAGAAGGGAGGGGCTCAAGTCAACTTAGAAATATTTCTTGCCTTCGAAAACCTCCACATGCCAAATTTGATTCCATTTACCTGATAAGTTCTCGAGTTATTCAGAAATTTGTGTTTTATTTGTATGGGAACCCCCCTCCCACCCCTTCCAGATGGCGGAGGAGTCTCAAACTTCCATAGAAACATTTATCTCCTCCAAAAACCTCCACATGCCAAATTGGGTTCCATATGCTTGATTAGTTCTCGAGTTATGCACAAATTTGTGTTTCATTTGTATGAGAGCCCCCCTCTTACAGAGGGCGGAGGGGTCTCGATTTACCTTAGAAACATTTCTTGCCTTCAAAAACCTCTACCTGCCCAATTTGGCTCCATTTACTTGATTAGCTCTCGAGTTATGTAGAAGCTTTTGTTTCATTTGTATGTAAGCACCGCCCCCAACCTAACAGAGAGAGAAGAGGGGTCTCGAACTATCGTAGAAACATTTATTGCCTTTAAAATCCCCGCATGCCAAATTTGGTTCCATTTGCTTTATTAGATCTAGAGTTATGAAGAAATTACAGTTTCATTTGTATGACAGCTCCCCTTCTAGGAGAGGGGAGTGATCTCAAACCACCATAAAAACATTTTTCTCCTCCAGAAAACCCCACATGCCAAATTTGGTTCCATTTGCTTAATTAGTTCTTGAGATATGCAGAAACTTCTGTTTCATTTGTACGAGAGCCTCCCTTTCTAGAGGGGGGAGGGGTTTCTGACTACCATAGAAACATTGCTTGCTTCCAAAAACTTCCGCATGCTAAATTTTGGTTCTTTTGCTTGATCAGTTCTCGAGTTATGCAGAAATTTGTGCTTCACATGTATGGGAGCCCCCCTTTCCAGAGAAGGGAGGGGTTTCAAACCATCATAAGAACCTTTCGGTGTCCAAGACGAATCCAACAAAGCAAAAATCTTGCCAAACGGTCCTTCCGCTCGCGAGTTAAATTGTGACAAAGGAAACCCTAACTCATTTTTATTTATATAGATAGGCATATTATTATTACCTTGAAAAGACATAATGCTCAAGAAAAATAAGCCTTATACAAAAGCTAAGTAATATTCTTAAAACGAAATTTAACAGACATTCATGACATTTAAAACTTTCAATGCACGCTTTTAATTATCAAATTAAACGCAGCTCTTGAAGATTGATTTCCTCGATTAATCGATGAATTCCTAACCGAATACTTTTTCAATTTTTATTAATCAATTTCATTGATCGGCACGAGTTTTCCAATTAGTCAAATTAATCGAATATCAAAGAAGTTATGTTATTGTTGGAATCAAATTATTTGAGATTTTATTTAATTTAATTTGCCCTAAAAAAGGAAGGAGATTGTTTTACTATTATTTGAAATCGTTTTTCAAAAAAATCATGTTCGTGACCAGGAAAGTAAAGTAACTCCTGATATTCTGCATTCTATATAAAACACCTTGGGCTAGTATTTCAGTTATCATTGGCCTTTCCCCTTCTAGCTACATAAGTTGCCCATGCTAATTTTCAAGATCTGTAAGACAATTAAGATGGATCATTTGTTTCAGGACAACACTTGGCTCGAGTTTTGTCTAACTAATTCTGTGGTACGCATCAGAAGTACTTAGTTTAGCAAATAATAGACATTAAAAAAAACATTTTCTTTCTCAATTATTGAAATTCTATCGACCACTCAATCTAGTAGTCTTTACAACCATTCGAACTTCTAGACAGATTAATGATTTTTTTTAACACCCCGAGAAACGTTCACTGACCACTGCAACCATGTTTCATAAAAATAATAGCAATTTGTTGCATCAACTTTCTTGAAATGCTATTACGTGTATGATTACGTTCTGAAAAGTCCGTCGTACTCACTTTCTGAAAAGTCAAAGATAAGAAAAATTGCATCTAGGAAAATTCCAATGATGTTCAAAAGCATGTACGGTTTTTTCTACAGTTGATTTGTCTCAAAGTAAACATAAAAAGGTAGTAGAGTTTGATGACATTTAAAATAATTAAAACTATACATTTTAATATCAACAATATGCACTAACTAAACATTAGATGTTACTTTAAATGGGTGTTGTCATTCGCATGTTGATAGAAACAGCTATTTTTTATTGGTAAAGGAGGGTTATCTCTGGTTTGTGCATTTTAAGCTACGTGGTTGAACTCAGCCCAAAACATATTCCAAAACAAAACGGTTGACCTACTATGTATCACTGGGATTTATTTTTAAGCACTCAAAATTATGCAATTTTATTCGTACACACTTAATTTACCTCGCCAAAATGTCCAACAGCCGATCAACTCAGCATTTAATTTTGCTGACATTCCTATTTAATGTTTGTTTGTTGGCTGAGTATCGGTAAAATGTTAGTTTATTAGTCGAATCTCGATAATGTATTTACTGAATCTCAGTAAATTGTAATGCCCAAATGATCGGCTGTTGGATTCTCGGCGAAAAAAACGAAGTGAGTAAATGATATAATTCTCCAACAATATTTTCTATTTAAACGTTCTTGTTAGCTTGTCAACAAAAATAATTGAGGTTAACACGGAGTGTTTTCGATATTCTAGCTTCAAGTACAAATATTATCATAGGGTAGGACAGTACAATATCACTACTTCCATAGATGACGGGTAGTAATTGTCTTCTCTAGGTTAGAACGGGGCAAGATCGCGATCCATGGCCAGATGAGCACCCTTCCTTGGAACATAAGAAATCGTAGTTGAGTTAAAAATGAACATGTGTGAATGAAAATAAACCTGTAATCCACAATACTAGGATGAAATTCTTCAAAAATTATTTTTAAAAATTTAGTAAATATTACTACGGCTTTTGATGTAAAGAGGAATCTTGTTTCGTCCTACCCTATGTGATACAACCCATAAAAAAAGTTTCATGTCCCATGAACAGGCTGAATAATCTAATAAAGATTTTGAAAATAGAACAAGAGAAGGTTCATTCATTATGTAATGCAGAAAAAGTCAATTTTAAATTCAATATATATATGTATATATATATATATATATATATATATATATATATATATATATATATATATTATATATATATATATATATATATATATATATATATATATATATATATATATATATATATATATATATATATATATATATATATATATATATATATATATATGGATATATGGATTGTCACACTTTCCAAAACCCCCAAACCTCTAAAATCGTTAAATAAAAAAAGTTTCTTACCTTTTGTGCGGCTGATAAATGAGCGAATAAATGGCACCGCATACACAAAGTGGATATAATAGATAACTGAGATATTTCATAGCTTGTTTATCGAATATTCGCGTATCATTTTCAGCTTTCGATAAAAGACTTGTTTGCTCAGTAAGTGGCGCATATTTTATCCCAGACCATCCTAACTTCAATCTGAAAATTTTCTTCGTCTTCCACAGCTCGATGATTGTTCCAATCCCGGCAGGTATTAGCACTATGAGTGATGTTTCCGCATCCATTAGGTATAAAAACACAACTATTTGGCTGAACGCACACCAAAGAATGGATCTAGCAGACAGTCCAGCATAACTTTTTTTCTGGCGCCAAAACAAGACATCATTTTTAAACGCAAGAAAGTCAAACAGCATCTAAAAATACAATTGATAGATTATTGAGTTACGAATCATAATTATACATCATAAACATACGTGAACACTTCCGACAAACAGCGTCCCACACAGTAAATACAAGTTGGTGTCCGAAAAAATGCCTTTCACTTCATCTAGATCCTTATTAGAGAACCCCATTGTCTTAAGAGCTTGGAAGGCTTGTTCTACATGTGCCAACAATTTCAGTTTGCCAACTCCTATTGGCATGTAGTTGAACTCGAGTGTAAAGTTTTCGCTGCCTGGTTTAACCTCAAGCAAGTCCGCCTGACGAGCTTTTGCGAAATCTACATGCAAGATTGGTAGAAATTCGTTTTTGTAGTTTATTCGAACGTATCTGGCTAACTCTGGCGGAATATCAGCAACTGACATTTGAAAAAGTTCCGTAAGTATGTTTAAAAATGATTTCGTTCGAACATGTGTTACTGGTTTTGTTGTAGATGTTTTTTTCTTTGACTTTGGTTCCTAAAATAAAATAAATAAATAAATGAAGTTTGAAAATAAAGTTTTTTAACGTTTTTTGTGCAAGGATAAAATTATCTTCTCGCTTCAACAAATAGAAACATTCACATCTCACATAAATCTGAACATTGAGGATTTTTTGTTCACGATCGAGCTCTACTCCTCTTACAATCTATAATTTTAATAGTAAAGTACAGACGAATCCAACTTGAAAAAATTAGAAGCCATAGATTGGTTTTTTTTTTACAACTTACAGTCTACGTTGTTTATGAGCAGGCCCTAAGTTATCTTGCAAATTACAAGTGTGCTTTTAATCGTTTTCTTTAAATAACATATACAAAGATTTCTAACAGTGAATTGCAGGATAAACCCAGTATGTCAGTTTTTCTTTTGATATCAGTTTCTTTATATTACTTTCACTACTGATTTTCCCATCTGTATTTCTGTTGATAAAGAGTTATCCATTGGAAACTATTGTTAACCAACATTTTTTAGGAACTGCGCACTAAAAGTGACAAATTTTGTTCAAAAAAAAAATACCGTTAACATACCAAACCTAAGTTGTTATATCTATTAAAGTCCTAAGTAGAAAAAAAATGCAACAGCGTTTTTCCAGATGAAACAGATAACTTTTTTGGGCAGTACAGGTTTTTTTCTAAGCCCGCCAAGATAAAAAATTTGACCTCTGAGAAGGCTTATTTTTTTCTTAAGCAATTGATAATGATGATGATGATGATGATGATGATGATGATGATGATGATGATGGTCTCGCCACTTACCCCTACAAAGGTTTGAGCTAGACGATTTATCTGTAAGATAATTTATTTAAAAACAATTCTGTTCTGCAAAACTAAAAACGAAATGATTTCAACTGTTTGTACTTTAACCATCTACTTAGAGAACGTAAATCTGCACACTACCAAAATCTCGTGTAAATTTCTGTCCCTGAGACTGACACATGCAAGTGTCCTTTAGCGCATAAAAATGTGTTGAAAGAGATGAGAAAATAAATTCAATCAAACACGTATTGCGTATGTTTCAGTTTCAGGAGACATAATTTTACACGAAATCTTTCTTTACGTTCCCCGATTATTACATTCCCCGACTTTACGTTCCCGGACTATTTACAAACATGGATTAGGTCTCGTGTAAAATTCATAATTTCTAAGTGTGTGCATTCAAATGTGAAATGGCCTCCTTAAGGCTTTTAGCTGCAATGAACAACACGGTATCATCAGCAAAAAGATTAATATCACAAAATCGCAAGA